>JAYJMJ010286503.1:0-11146 GCA_036873875.1 Laminaria ephemera
CCCCCCGCCATGGCGGGGGTCGGCGCCCCCCCCCCCCCCCCCGCTGCTCCTTGTAAGCCTCTTGGCGATCGCGCAGTTGGATTTGGAAGTGGGACTCCCTCCTCGACATGGATGGTAGCGGTAGGAGGGTCACTTTGAGGACCTCTTTTTCAGCGGCTCAGAGACACTTGCGAGAGTGACTACCTTACATATCAGCGTTTTTCGGGTTTCGTGATATAATATATGCACAGCCGTGAAATGTTTTGCTTGCGCTGCGTCACAAAAAAATACTGTAAAAAGCCCGGTTTTTGCGTGTGAAGTACGGAGCCTTAAAATTCGGTAGTGAAACGGGGGATATAACACGATAATACTGTAGCCGTAGTCGTGGCCTTGTGAGACGATCTGCAGCAGGTGGTCCTTCACCACTTCTTTCCATCTCCATGGATCCTCCACCCTTTCCTCGCATGATGCTCTCTCGACCATCTGGTCGATCAAGGTGCTGCCTTCTACCCCCGAGGCTCCCAAAGCTCCACCACGAAGGTGGCGGCTTTGTGGCTCCCCTCGTCGAAGGACTCTTCTTGTCCCGATCGAACGTGGTAATGCGGGTTGCGCGCCTCGGAGGCAGCGGCAGCTGATATCAATCACGACCAGCGCTGCCCCCACGCAGGTGTACCCGCGCTTTAAGAATCTGTGTGGGAAATGTCTAGCAGGATCAACATGTCATGGGAATCTCCGGGACGGGGAAAACGATGGCGATTCTGAGGTTTCTGTCCGCGGTGAAAGGCTCCCCACTTTTCACCTGGTGAGGAACTCCAAGCCGCTTCAGCGTGCGAGATATCGCGTGAAGCAGCTGGTGGTCAAGTGCTGGCTCACCTATGTTCCAGATCGGGGGCATGTCCTTGCGTGTCGCGTGTCTTGTCCACCCAATATGTCGGTTGGTGGCACTCTTGTCCCTTGACGGAATAGCCATCAAGGAACTCCCCACACTAAAAAATAAGGTATTGCAGTGTGTACCCCAATTTTAAGAGCACCACGTAACGACAAGCTGGAACAAGAAAACAAACGCTCTTAACAACACATTGCTCTTATCGGCAGTGGGAAATATACTCCGTATGGCTTTAAGCATAGGCGGGATAAGCCGATTTGACCGCGCTTAACCCTCTTAACACTAGAACGCTGTAGGGCCCATGAAAATGGGCCCAAATTTATGTGGTATTACTTGGTTTTAGAAGCATGCTCTTTGAGTGGACTTTTAATGCCCCGTTTACCACGCCGAAGCTTTGAAAAGTGATGTACTGGCTGCTGTGGTGGGCCCAAAGAGTCCGGGCTTTTTGACATGGTCGTAGTTGATTAGTTTATTGCGGTTTCCGAGTGGGTGCTAGAGGGTTAAGTCCCGAATGACCTTATCTTGCGCGCTCTTAAATCGGGGTACCCACTGTATCTTGACGGGTCAAAACTAGACCGTCGACCTACGTCTTTGATGTCGACTGCGTTGCAGCAGGGCCAATTTGGCGCCACGTGCTCCTGTCTCGATGCCCTAAACTTTTATGCCCATGCCCACGGACTCGAGCACGGGACTGACTCGAAGGAGATCCGTTGGCCGCGTCCGAAGACCGGCGGTATAGCTCCCGCCCCTGAAAGACTCCTGTGGTGGGCCTTGGCCAAGGCTCTCGTTTCTTGCCCTCTTAGCGGGTTGTCCGGTTCGGGCGGGCTTGCCGTCTCGGGGCAGCTGGTTCAGCGGGTTGTCCGGTTCAGACGGGCTTGCTGTCTCGGGCAGCTGGTCAGCTGGTCCAGGGCAGCGGCGTGCGCGGCGTGCCGGTCACGGTTGACCGTTTTTTCCTAGCTACGCAAGGGGTTGTGGTTTTTGCGTCGTCCGCCGCAAGAACGTCAGTTTCCGGAGGTCTTGGGTCGGCGTCCTCCTCAGCGCCGCCAATATTTCAGTCGACAGGGGTATTTTTAGCACTTTGTTTTGGCCAAAAATATTTCTGACTGGCGGGGCTCCTCAACGGAGAAACAGAAACCACCCAATAGCGTTGGAAAACCTGTGTGTGTTTTGAAATGTTATTCGTTGCACAGCTTATCAAACGTCTGGACCATGGGATTGTTCATCGGGTTGCATCTCCATTTTTTTTCGCCAAAGTCGTTTTTTGGGTGAGGTATGGAGCTCCTCAAGTGAGAAGGAGCCTCAGAAAAAAGTAGGCGCTATCTCTATCGTTGCATTCGTCTCCACTCCAGCCAAGATTCAGGGACGATGCCGACCGTATCATCTCTTGGGACAACCGATGTGTCTCGACGCTCCCGCAGGTTCCTTCTGGAGCCGGTTGATAGTGCCAGGTTCAGGCCGCCCCCGCCCTATAAGCTACAGCAGTACAGGACACCTAATTCGAAACAGGGCAATAATAAAACTCAGGCGGATATTTACAGGAATATAATAACTCCGGGAGATGTTATACTGAAGTTAGTGTAGGACGCACCCTCCCCCAAATAAGACACTCAGCCTGGGTCTGTATTTATGGTATCACGGTGAAAAAAGACCCCGTCTTTACTCGGTCTCCCAAAGGGCCGGTGTGGTCCCCAGATCCCAACCCTGCTTTCAATGGAAGCGGACATCCTCCTTCGTTTTCTGCCGATGGCAAACCCTAGCCCTCCCCCCTGTCCCTGTCGTCTCGAAAGGGATGCGTGGTCAATGGTAAAATGACTAAGGCAAGCAACAAATGAGTACGCCCCCCGCCCGCCCCCTGTCCCTGTCAAGAGACACGCCTGCGCCTGCTGGTGGGGTTTCAGCATCAGCCGATCGCCCGGACACGCCCCCTCGAATAAGTTAGGGCTGTGCGTTGGCTGACTGTTAAGTCGCCGACTAGTGATATGTTGGCTAAGTGTTAACAGTTAGTTGCGTGCGTTATTTTGCGGAGTTCTGCGTTATTTGCATCCGACAGCGCGCGTTTTTGAGGCTCGACGGTGGTGTTCACTAGTAAAGACAATCCAATTCTTTGGGTTTTTTCTCCGCCCCTCAACTAATAACTATTAGCCGTGAAGCCCAGCCAGCTCACAGCCCTGGCGGTTCGTTGTGCCTCGGCGGTTCCCGGTGGTTCGAGGATGTGTGTGGCTCACAAATCCCACTGCGCTCCGTTATCGGCCCTCCAGCAAAAGATGGATGTATCGGTACCGGTGTCCGTGACGTGCTCGTGGTACACGGTTCTCTGTCCGAGAGAATTAGTGGCAATGAGAGCGGCCGACGTTTGCTTGTCTGACATGCCTGCCGGGCAACACAACAGGAAATCCGCCCCTCTGTCCCTCACTGACTCCACACGCCTGCCAGACAACGCGGCGGGAAATCCGCGCCTCCATCCTTTACTGCCCGCAACGCGTGCTCTGCCACGTACTCTTCGGTGCCGATTGGGACGGATGCCCACCACCGCCGTCACCCCTCCCTCCCTCCCTCTTCCGCAATTCAGACGTCGACTTTTGCCAGCAGCAAGATCTCTTCCACCGTTGGAACATATGTGCCCTTTCGGAGGTAGATTAGCGAAACGGGTCTTGGCGAGATTAACAACGATGACGATTATATCGCGCTCGCCCCGAAAAAAGGGCATATTATATGCTTGGCGTGACCCCTATATGAGGCCGGGAGTTCGATGATATCGTCCGTGTAGGCCAAAGCTTCGACTCTTTTCCCCCCCTCGAACTCCGCCTGGCGTCAGAGAAGATGTTAACGCGCTACGAGACCGTCGGATCAGACGAGGGCGAGAGCTGGCTCTCCAGTCGTAGCGGGTGTTGGTAAGGAGGTATCGCAACCTCTGCGAGATAGAAGACACCAGCCCCGACCACAGGGATAAACCAAACATCGCCAGTCTCATAGGGTCGACTCCTACCCTGCTGAACCACACCCGGAATCGCTTCAGCCCCAGCCGCCACGACAAGCAAACATCGCCAATCTCATACGGTCCCCCTGATGTGCCCTTTCTGGAGCAAGCGATTGTCCGGTGCTCCCTCCCTCGAGCCCGCCCGAAAGAACATATCATCAGCTGGTTGGTATAGCATTTGGCCACAAACAGCGTCAGCGCCGGCACGCAGGTGGCCACAAAAATATGCCAGATGCCTGGTATGTTTAAGATCTGTCTTGACAAGCAATCCATATGTACAGCACATGTTTCAGCCCGAAAAAGATTTACGTATACTTCGTACGTTTTTTTTTTTTTTTTTTCTTTTTGTCTTTATAACTTTTGCTTTCCGGCTCACCTCGTGCCGTAGGAAGTTTTACTCTCAGCGACCTTGTGGACAAGCCGTGGTCACGTATATATATCCCACCTTGCGTACAACTATCCCCATTATCACTCGCCCACTCTTTTCCTACCGTACGACCCAGCCCGAAAAATATATCACCTCCCTTTTTCCACTGCCCTGCAGTACAGGATACCTAACAAGAAACGTAAATTCTGGCTCAGGCTGGATTTCTTATTTGAGAAAAAAATGCGTTCTACACTAATTTCGGTATAACGGCTCCCGAGTTTCTTGTTTTCCTGTGAATATCGGCCTGGCTTTCTTATTACTCAGTTTCTTATGAGGTGTCCTGTACTACTGTACGCCACCTCCTGCCAGAAGGACCAAGTCGATCTCCCTACGTATAAGCAATTCCAAAGTAGCATTGAACGACAGCCCACTGCCTATAAGTACGGCTGGTTTGTAACTGCCGCGCTGCGCGCATGTAGCGTATATACGCCTTTCGATGCGTAGAAGGCTGTGCGTATGTTTTCGACAGAATACATGCATACATCATACACACATTCACATCATGTACCAAGTGTACATACAGTACGCTACACACATACACAATACTCGTACCAGGTATGCTGGTTAGTAGTGACAAACAACAATCATTCATACAATTCAAATAATACCATCATCCTCATAATGCGTACTGTTACCAGGTATGAACGAGTATCACACCTCAAACAAGTATATAGTATGCAAGTATATAGACAATACATCGCCTCCTTTGAAGTTGGAAATTGACTGTTGTCTTGGATTAGTATGAATTAATTAAATTTCCCCCCCCCCCCTATGTGCCGGTTGCCCGCTATAGTGCCTATGAAATCGTTTGGCACAGATGGGAACAACCAGCAGTGGCAGTATGCGGAGTAGTGCCGGTTGCCGCTATAGTAGATTTTCCTCTATAGTGCCGGTTGGGTAGTGCCGGTTGCCCGCTTTAGAGCCTGTGAAATCGTTTGGCACAGATGGGAACAACCAGTAGTGGCAGTATGCGGAGTAGTGCCGGTTGCCGCTATAGTGCGGGTGTTTCCGGCTTGCACATACCGGCACTATAGAGGGATCACTACTGCAGCACAAGGAAAGGGTTAATTAACCACTTTAGAACTGCACTTTGATTTTTTTTTTTTTTTTTTAATCCTCCGGCGGATGGGGAAAAATAAAGCTTAAGCTCACCACATTTCCAAGTATTTTCGTACGTGTCGTGCGTCAATTTAACTCAAATGCATTCGCAATCCAGCGTTGTTAACTGGCGTATCCTTAAGTTCCCGTGGCAACGGCATAATGATGATGATGATGATGTATCCAACTCTGACCAAGGCCATGGTAGGGAGGTCGCGTTTAGGGCCCTCGCGAGTGGCTACCCTGTTTCTTTGCAACCTTGACCTTCTGTGTTTTTCTGTTTGTTTCACGATATGCACCGCGCCGTCTTGGAACCGTCTGTTCCGCTGCGCCACAAACATCACATTTTAAAGTTCGTTTTTCGAGCGAGGTTCAGAGCCGCTCGCGCGAGTGGCAGATACTCGGTAGTGAAAATGGGGGTATAATACTGTAATACCGTAGCCTTGGTCCTCTACTGCCAAGTAAGTTGTCTCTCCGAAACGGAGGCGGGGTCTCAAAGGGCTTACGGTAGGTTGTTCCAATACGTAGGAAGTCAACTATGGGAGGAACTGTGTGCCCGTGTGGTTGTCGTGGTTTTAATGGTTTTGCCTAATTTTCACTGCGCCGCCGGACGAGATTCGAGCAGAAAATCACTCTTTAGACGAACGAATGACATGATTATCGTTTTCGCTCTTCATTCAGTAGATACAGGCAGCACTTCAGAAATTAGTGAAGTCGACGTAGTCGTGCCCGGCAACGGTGGTGTCAGACAGAGACAGCGCAGCAACGCTGTAGCCAGTAGCATACAGGATCAGTGCGGACGCGGCGGGGTGCTTTCGTGTTTTCAGCCGTAGCCTTTGTAGCTATAGTGTGCTCTCGTACGATACAGCCGTACCGACCCTGTGACAAGAAACCGATATATTGGCTTTAGGCTAGATTTCTTACTAGAGAACGGGTGTGTCCTATTGTCGAATTTCTTACTTACCCGTAATTTTTAGGTTAAAATTATTGTCGGGCGCTCTTTCTTATGAGAGGGTCGATAGTGTAAACAGTACAGCCCAGAAGTAGTTTTTTCTTTCTTTTTTTTTAATCTCACTTTTACGTTCCAGTTTCTGGACAAACCGTGGTCACAGCTGCCGTCCCTTCTCCCCCCCGGTACGTGCCTTCATTTTTATCGCGCAAAGGGTTCAGCGTTCCCAACGCTCGTCGATTTTCATCGATTTTTTGCTAACTCACGCTCTCGCGCTTTCCGCAAGTCATTTTTTTTGCACAAGAAAAAGTCCCTACGAGTACAAGTACGAGTATGCACTCGGGGGGGGCTCGAACCTGCGAAATCGACCTTACTTAGTTGTTACGTTAACCCACTAGACCATCGGGGACGCCATAGTGACATGTGACATGTCATGTACGAATCATTTTTTGTCGCACGTGTGACGGTGTCTCTTTTTTGTGTTTACAATAGGCCGTGGGCTTAGTACACTGGCTATAGACTATGTTTGGTTTAGTTTTCCCGCCTACCTGTGGACTCCTTGTATAAGCCTTCGCGTGAACACGGCCTAGAGACTAGAATTCCGGCATTGATAGCTAGGCATTCAGCTAATGCGAGATCAACAACAACAGGTATCCGATACTGGTATGTGTATGAATATGTCCGGAGTGGACTAAGATGCCAACATGCCAACCTTTCTTTGCAGATAAATCTTGTCCCCTGCCGCGATGGGCGGATTATTTGTTCAAACCTGCGCGCAACATTGTAGGATATGCGCCCAAATCATCCCACCCCTAAAGTCTAGTCTAGTATCGTCCCTGGTTGACCCTGCTGCAGCATCCACCACGATTTACATGTAGCAAACGCGCGATCGATGCATGACTCAGCTTGCCAAGTTGAACCTCGATGTACACCTGCTGTACCGGCAGTACGTATATATAGTGCAACTACAATAGTAGTCTAATCCAAACCTGACGCATACATACTTGTGTGTCCGAAAACGTTGACTGGGGAGGCGCGAATGACGGTCATGATTATTAGAACGCCTATGATAGCATACTACTGAAACACGGGTGAACTGCTAGCTTGTACTCCGATACTGCGTACATACCTGGTACTGCAAGAAGCGCGTGCCGAGTGTATAACGTTTGGGGCTGGGAAGGATTGCTTGCACAGACAGGCGCTCTCAGTCAGGGTGGGTGTGTATGGCGTCGAGCTGACTTCGCTGATGGCATGCCTCTGATCCCCTGTGCACAGCAAGCAGTCAGTCAGTAACCAACTTCTATCATGCCGCAGCGATCGATAGCTATAACTACAACAACAGCATCATCATCAGATCAGTCCATACTACTGTACAACGCGAGGCCTATCTGCTACCATATCATACGCGGTTGTTGGCAGAAGATTTTGAATTTCAAGTGCAAGAAGTGCGTACAGCAACCTATAATACCAGGTACGAGCGAACCAATGACAATCACCTACGTACAGCAGTTGTGTATACAAATAAAATATTATATCTATACAAACGCGCGGCCGAAGTAGTACGCAGGTTGTAAAAGTTGAGTACAACCATTCAATTGGTAGAACTCACAGCTGACGTATTTGAAATATTTTTCATAAAGTCATATTTTATTGCGATCACAACCACAAAACCACAACCACCGTCGCCGCTACTACTACTGCTGTTGTACCACCTTGGCTGTGTGCCAAGCACACCGACCTATGCGCCATTGCGCAAACACTGCAACCAACCTCTCACCTATAGAGCTTCGAAGGTTTCTCTGGATGGATGATGTTGTTTTCGTGGAGTGATTCCAGAGTTAGTTGGCTGTGACGGGCAGCGGCGGCGGGGCGGGGTGTTATTTGTTACGGCTTTTCGAGAACAATTGCAAATTGAAAGGTGATGTTTCTGTGATTGGCCAGTTTATATGACGTCCTAACCTCCCAACTCCCAACGTAAAGGTGTCAAAACACATTAAAAAAAAAATCATCCCAAAATCTCCGACAGATTCAGCTTCCGAACCATAAAAATAAAAAATCGAATCTCGAAGAAATCGGAAATCGCAATCTTGTTGACTATTTGTTGGCCGAATGACGAATTCGACGAAATCGATAGCTATATTTATCGGTAATATAAGTACCGTTTACATATTAATATAAATACAATATGGTTCTTATATTTGTGTCCAAATTGGTAGAGAATCTCGTTCATCGAAGTTCAAGCTCTCCGAGATCTTTCGAAATTTATTTGGAATTTCGAATTTCTCAACTTTCGACGGAAAAAACATAATGAAATCTGAGAAGAAATCGGATATACGGGACTGTCGTTCTTGGCCAATCATATTTCTTCTGGCAGTGCCAAACCAATTTCCGGCCAGAGATCAGAGAACAGAGACAGATGGTCTGTACCATAGCCAGAAGAGACCAGACCACGAGATCAGAGATATCACGATGAGACAGACCATGAGAAGAGCATGAGAAGAGCGGGTGTGGTCGTGTCCGTGCAGGGATGGAAAGGCCAAAAGCGGAAAGGTCCGCGAGAGGAGATGGTCCAAAAAAGCAAAAAAGTACCAGAGGTATGGAGATTCGCAAGGTATGGTAGATGCTCTTCGTACTCTGTTTGTATACCAGCTAGCAGCAGCAGCAGCAGGGGGAGGGGGAGGAGGAGGAGGAGGAGGAAGAGGGCGGGGGGGGATCTGAAAGTTGGTCTCGTGAGGAAGGAACGCCAGGAAGCCTTTGGAGGCTAGGGGCTATTGTATGGCATCAGAGCTATGGCAGACAGCAAAAATGTCATAGCCCATGGAGATGGTGCGGCGTAACACACCACCATCATTTCTTGGGGCGATAATTGAGCGTTGTGCTGCTGCTGCTGCCTTCTGCGTTGCGTCTACTCTAAAAGCGCTACTGCTTGTAGTGGTCTAATTGGCTAGGCTAATGGAGCAAAGCGAGGGGGCGACCTAACCATCCAACGGGCTCAGCAAGCAGTACACCGCACACTACAAGCAGGCAACCACAGGTATGGGCCCCAGGTGCTCCTTTTTCTGTTGCGTGCGGTTGTTTCTCTTGTTCGAGGCATTTATTTACCAGTAGTAGTGGGTACGCTGCTCATCGTCATTCAGCAGTCAAAAGTATTATCATCATCATGCTGACACAAGGAACGTGGGACGCAGGACTTCGTGTACTCTCTCTGTAGATCGGTATTTTATGACAACATGACAAGACGCATCACCCGGAAACACCGGCAGAAAGTGCGAGGAACGCGCTTGTTAGGCCAACCGGTAGAGGCATGATCGCTAAGCAGACTCCCTGTAGGTCTTTAGGTCTGCCGATAGAATAGAGGGTTTCCCCTTTTAAAAAAAGACCCCCAAAATTGACCAGAGACCAGATCTTTCATGCAGTTGGTTTTGAAGTTATTCCGATTTTTTTTTTTTTTTTGTTTATTAATAGTCTTTTTTCCACAACACGAGAAAAAATTCGCGATGCACCCTGGGTCCAATTTATTTTGAGCACTACCACAGCAGCAGCAGTAATAGTAGTTGGCGAGCAACCTAGCCACCGCTGCAGAGCATCCGCTGCACGTAGTATATAGTCTTCGTGACAGCACCAGCACAGACAGCACAAAAACGAATCCGGTAGCCATCACACCCCCCGCCGTGCTCATACTTAGCAGCATGTTGTCCCTACTGCTCATCATCTCGCCACCGGTGCAAACCGGCAGTGCTTGTTGTGTTGTCTTCTTATGTGCAGTGTTGATCTCTTGCGAAACAAACTTACAAGTATCTCCTGCCGCTGTGCTTTGCGGCAGATTTGAATTGCTTTTTGAGAACCCACAACTAACGTCGCTCATGACTAACTTACGACCACGGCAGCTACTACTACTGTACCGGGCCCACTGCTACTGAATGCCAGCAGCATCGTGTTTCTACTGGTCATGCCGCCGCCGCATCAGGCCGGTGGGACATGTCTCGTGTGTGTGTGGTGTTTTCGCCAGCTCGGTGGTTCAGATAAACTGTTTCGATCTCTGAAACTCAAACTTGTGTGCTTTGAAGGAAATAACGTTGCATTTTGTAGGGGCCACCTCGTCTTGCTGATCGACGGAAGCTGTAGCTACGCCCCCTGCTGAAAACCCCCAGCATCGTGCTTGTACTACCGATGCCGCGGCCGCACCAAGTAGGTCGGGGTAGTGCTGTCCTGTGTGGTGCTCTAGGCAGCTTAGTGCTTTCTAAACTTTTTTGATGCAAGCACAAAGGACAGGTAGGTGTGGTACGTTCAGTTCCAGGCACCTTTTGCCACCTCTTTCCAATTGCAGTTTTCGATTATTTCTTGCATCTTGCTCGTACCTGGTACGTGTGGTGGAAATCGAGTATAGAAGTGCATACTCGGGGTAGCAAGGTTGTTCAACATTTTTAGTCAACTTTCCTCACAATGGCGTCGCAGGCAGGCCGTGAGATTTTGAAGAGTGAGATCGTGGGTTCGATTCTCTCACCTTCATCCCAAAATCTTTCCACCCATCTACATCCAGCACAACCAGTGTCCGTGCCGATGCACCAACCGCAATGAATACGAGGTACTGAATAGAGGACGGAACATATGCAAGCCAGCACACCAGAATATATCAACAAGAGGGAAGAAAAGAATAATATGATAGAATAAGGACGAAACATATGAAATGTGTGTGTGTGTGTTCTTGACATTAAAACTGATCTTTCCACCCATCTACATCCAGCACAACCAGAGTGTCCGTGCCGATGCACCAACCGCAATGAATACGAGGTAATGAATAGAGGACGGAACATATGCAAGCCAGCACAC
>JAYJMJ010286527.1:0-11145 GCA_036873875.1 Laminaria ephemera
ACTCGTACTCGTAGGGACTTTTTCTTGTGCTAAAAATTGACTCGCGGAAAGCGCGAGAGCGTGAGTTAGCAAAATTCAATGAAAATCGACGAGCGTTGGGAATGCTGAACCCTCGGCGCGATAAAAATGAAGGCACGTACCGGGGGGGTGAAGGGACGACACCTGTGACCACGGCTTGTCCAGAAGCTAGAAAGTAAAAGTGAGATTAAAAAAAAAAAGAAAAAAAAAAGAAACACGTACACCTAGGGACCAGCGACGGGTCGAAGCGGCGAGAGATAGCACTAACCAAGCTATGGAGAGGGGGAGGCTACGGAGGGCGGCTAGACATGTAGCGGCGAGGGACGGCGCTCACCAGCTAGAGAGGGGACGTGAAGCCAGAAGGTACGCGTTCGAGGTAGTTCGGTGGTCATGGTACCACGCTGCTGTGAAGAACTCCCGCACAATTTGATATTCAAAAACTAAATGGAAAAACTATCCAACCAACCGTCTGCACACGTACACCCAGAGACCAGCGACGGGTCTAAACGGCGAGAGACAGCACTCAACAAGCTAGGGGGGGGGCGGCGGCTGCGGAGCACGGCTAGACGTGTAGCAACGAGGGACGGTGCTCACCCCGTTGGGAAGAGAGAGCAGCTGCGGAGCGCGGTTAGACGTGAAGCCCAAACGTATGATACGAGGGATTCGGTTTGTTTAGGTCTACTGGCGGGAGATCCTGTCTTTACGTGTATCCCTGCTCTCGCTGCTTTTTAAAAAGCCCCCTTTTTTTTAAAGGGAAAAGCTATAACCAACCATCTAACAAACGACTACACTTTCACCCAGGGAGGGGTCAGCGACGGGTCCAAGCGGCGCAAGCGGCGACTCAAGCGGCGAGGGATAGCGCTGAACCGGGATGAGAGAGGGAACGGATTGCCCACGTCTAAGCAGACGACGCCGATGGTGGTGGTGGTAGCGGTGGTGGTGGTGCTGTTGCCGTTGTATTGGGTTGGTTTGGGTTGTGCCAGGTTATTTGGACCGCGTAAGGTACCGGGCAAAACAACAGTAGGCATCTAGGTGCAGTCAATCTGCAGCCTGCTGCCACACCTCGTAGGATTACCCACGTCCAAGCAGACGCCGCGGATTGTTGTGGTGGTGGCGACGATGGTGGTGGTGGTGGTGCTGTTGTGTTGTGTTGGTTTGTGTTGTGCCAGGTTATTGACACCGCGCCGAAAAGAAAGCCACCCCTTTCGAGATCGCTGAAGCATGATTTCTAGATAAGGTTTATGTCCGTCGCCGGTCAATCAATCAGGATCGAATACGTGTTTTCAAATCACTGCGGAGTATAAACCGATAAAACCACAGCCGCACAGCGGAGCGACAACCAAACAGTGCCAGAACCATCATCAGCGCATCATCACAGGTAGTGAAGCAGGGGTCATCAGTTTAGCAGCAGGAAGCTAGGTGCATTCTAGCTGCTGCCTACTGCCACACCCCGCAGGATTGCCCAAGTCCAAGCAGGCGCAGCCGATGGTGGTGGTGGTGGTGCTGCTGCTGTTGTGTTGGGTTGGGTTAGGTTGTGCCAGGTGTTGCGTTGTACCAGGGAAGACACATGTATGTCCCGCTGAGAACAACACTATCAACGACAACACAAGGACACCCAACGACAGCAGCGACAACAACAGCTATAGCTACCGTCCATTCTACCAGCGCACACAAGTTGACGAAGGTTACAAATATCATATATGCTGCAAGAGTTCCTAGCGACAGCTAGACTATATTCCAAGTTAGTGTTTCACTTGCAGAACGGTAAATGAGAAACGCGTCTTAATTCTGAGAGTCTGAAAAATAACCTTCAGTCCGAAGTTCACTATTTAGCGAACTGAAGCAGAAGCAGGTGTCTATAAACGTTGTATGTGGTGGGGTAGACGCAGCCTCAGGCCTTTTGCACGGCACAAATGGACTCTAGTCAGACTTGTTGCCCGAAATGCATACATCTTCGCGAAAGCAAGTCAGAGGCCATGCAGTATCGGCCCTCTCGTAAGAAACCTGAAATCAAGCTCTAGGCTAATATCCTTATTCTGGACAAGCAGTTCTTATTTTGCGATGTCTATTTTTCGTCGCCGAGAATACCAGCTTTCTGGTGCACAACATGTCCTAGTGCCAGGCCACCCAGAGGAAGGGGGGCGGTTTCTTAACTCTTAGGCCGCGCGTAGGCTACACACAGTTGTTTTTTGTATTTTCTAGGCTACATTTCTTGAAGTCTGTTTTCTTACGAGAGAGCCGTTACCATTCTGCATTGGATATAAGAGATATGTATCGTCCATCACTGCTGCCGTCAATCGCGCGACCGGGCTCAACATGGAGTTGTTGAAAGTACTGTACATCCACCCACACTACCGTACAATAGGTACTGCCTGCACTCCCTGTTCCTGTCGTGCAAGATATCTCTCACTACCCAACAGCTACTGTTGATAACATATAACAGGTATCTACTGTAGCAATATATAATCATACGGACGCGAGGTATATTCGGGAGTTTTATGGGAAATGGGATGTCTGTCAGTAGTAGCGGGACGTTGGGATGTCGAGATAGCGCACAATGAATGTCATGTCCCACTGCGAGTCTGCTGTGGGTCTTCCGGCGTGCGGAGTATGCCCATGCGGTACCCTGCGTCACTACAATAGATACCTGGCACATCATGTGGATATCTACCGGCAACTTTACTCCTCAGCACCGTCTCCTCATCCAAGCCCTAGTGTAGGCTGCTCTGAACAGTAACAAGTATGACACAAAGCGGTTGGCAGCTCTATGGACAGTGTGCCGGATACAGTAAGCAGTATATAGAGGTGCTTTGTACTGTACTGGTGAACGATGTGCAACATGCAACGATGCTATTTTTTTGTAGCTTGAGTTTGTTTGAAGCATGTCTACTCACCGGAGAGACGAGGATGACTGGTGGCACTCGAACGTCGACACCCAGCACGAGGAGAACACTGGCGAGTTAGGTTTAGTAGACAGAAGAAGAGCGGAGGGTCGGATGAACGCTAGGGCTGTCTGACACGATTTGCACCCGGAGCCTTCCTTCTGTGGCGTGGGCTTGGTTATCGCCGTGTGTGTTGTGTGTTGTGTGTTTCACGTCTTGTGGGTGCTATCCAGGATTATTTACAGGAGGCCCTATCTAATTATTAGCAGCATTTATTTATGGTTGACCAATCGTAATTGCTCCGAGTGCGGGGGAAACACGGCCAATCAGAACAACTGGATCTAGTGTCATCAGTCATCAGGCAGCTACGTAGATATGCTATTATTAATAATACAGCAGTAGAGAAAACACAACTGCCCGGAACGGAATCTGTCCCCCTCAACGCCTGTGGGATATGTGTATACTTCCTCCTGCTGTTGCAGAATGATCGTGTTCCGATATCAATCGTCTCCGCTTCATAGCCTCTCCAGCTGCTAGCGTTCCGGTTGCCATGGCTATACATTACCTCTCTGACAACAGCTCGTTGGGGAGAAGGATTGCGTTCAAGCAGCCAGATGCGGCGCAGAGCCCAGGGCGTGGAGCAGAATATATGGTGTGTCGGTTGATCCGCGCTGCTGTTACTGCTGATGATGCTGTTGATGATGACGTTGCTGCTGCTGGATTTAGGTATTGTCGGAGTGGATGGTGTTGTGGTTGTTCGATGATCTGGCCGAAGCACAAAACGAGGTATCAACCAGACAGTCCGTACCGTTTTCTCAACTTAGAAAGGCGAATACGTATAAACCTTGTTAACAAAAAATCGAGTCGGTGTTACTTGCCAGCTCTTCGTGACAGCTCTTCGAAAACAGCCCAACTGACAGAAAGGTCTCCAAGCATCCCGGCGAACACCTGTGGTACACAGCTACTGATAGGTTGTGCTAGGTACCAGGTTGTTAGCCGTAACAACAACAGCAGTGCCAATCCGTAAGTACGAGTACTGCGTATGTACCTCTGGCACTTCTGTGCTGTGCTATACTCTGTATTCGTAGAAACTACGGTTCAACTACTGCTGTTTCGCTGCGCGGTAATCAACAACTGGTATCGGCATTATTATTGAAGAATCCCAAATCGTGACAATGCCGAATCAGCACAACTCACTAATATCGCTGGTCGGCATAATCCCACCCAAAGCTCTGCACAACCTGACACAACCCAACGACGAGACTCGGAGCTGAGATGCTACACAGTCGGCGTCCCCGATGGTCTAGTGGGTTAACCTCGTAACCACTAAATAATGTACTGGTATATTTTGCCGGTTCGAGCCCCCCCGAACTATACTCGTACTCGTAGGGACTTTTTCTTGTGCAAAAAAAGTGACTCGCGGAAAGCGCGAGAGGGTGAGTTAGCAAACTTTGATGAAAATTGACGAGCGTTGGGAATGCTGAATCCTCTGCGCGATAAAAATGAAGGCACGTACCGGGGGAGGAGAAGGAAAGACAGCTGTGACCACGGCTTGTCCAGAAGATGGAAAGTAAAAGTGAGATTTAAAAAAAAAAAAAACTGTCGGTTTTGTTATTCATTTTGACCATGCAGTAAGGGTCGTTCCTAACGAACGCAAAAAGTCACGATTCTAGACAAAAAATCACGATTCCTCACATTTTGAAATCATGAAATGTCACGTTTAAAAAACAAAATCACGTTTTTTTTGTCAGGAATCCTGGCATCAATTTTTATGGAAAAATTCAGGACTACCAAGGTATTCAAAATCAGAATTCCTGAAAATTGTCACGATTATTCATGAAAATGTCACGTTTTTTTGTTACGATTCCTGGCTTTTTATTATGTGTTCGTTAGCAATGACTCTAACGGCCCGGAATACACTGGCCCTCCTCTAATTCCTTAGTTTCTCGGCAGTCTAAGGCTGAGCTTCTTGTGGGGCTCTTTCACAAGGAACGGCCGATGGTGCAAATCATATTGCGTTGTTCCCATTGTAATAGCAACGGCTACGAACAATAACGAGCATACCAGCTGCTGCTGCTGCCGCCGCTGCTGCTGCTGCCGGCTTTGTGTCTCATTGGAGTAGAAGGCATTGTGGACGTCCGATGATGACCTGGCTTAAAACACAACCAGGTATCAATCAAATACTCCATATCGTACTCCCAACTTAGACAATTCGCTACGTACTGACCTGGCACTGTTCTACTTACTTAACTTGTAGATACTACAACAGTAGTACAGCGCGCATACCCACGTTTTGGGACACCCAATTAACGGAAACCTACGGGTTATGTCCCTCATCCGGGGCAGGGTACATACATTGTTCGATTTGCAGCGAAGGCCGCTGTGGCGGTGGTTGCTGTGGCCGGTGAACGATTAAGCCCAGTCGATTCATGATGATTGCGGAGTGTGAGTGGAGTGCTCGAGCTGGGGAGGGATGAGGCGAGAAGGGAACTACTGTAGAAACGACATTACACGCGAGAAAAACATCTCCGTCAACGGAGAACCCGAGAAGATTGTCGCGCTGTCGACTAACCCACACCTGGTGTTGCATCAGTCTGCCCCACGAAGTAATACGACGATGGATGGCGACTGACTGAGCCAGCACAACGCGGAGGGTCCATTGTGTAAGCGGAGATTCAGCTGCCTGCAAGGGAGGAAAATAGTGGCAGTGGTGATCCTGGGGGGGGGGGTCAATGCCTAGTCGTTCAACTTTACCAGTGTCCCCCTGATCCGCCCTGCCCTGCAGTCAAGGGGCGGTTGGCAGGATTCGGTGGCGACCTTTTGGGGCATTGGCTGAGGTCTCCGGGTCGTGAGGAGCGCGCGGAAGGAGTCTAAAGTCTGGCCTGACTTTGCTATTTGGGGAAAGCACAGGGTGGAAGACTTCCGCTCTTCTAACAACCATCCAAGGTCAGCATCGGTTAATCGCCCAATACCGGCTTGGCAGCGACGTTGACATGCAGCAACGGTTGGGGGGGGGTGTTGCCGCAACGGGGCGCTAAGGAAGAACGGAAAATCAGTCAATCGCCGGAATGCCCGCTTTCCGCCGAAGCTCACATGCATCTGGCTGAGGAGGTGTTGCAGCGATGAGGAGTCGAGGAAGAACAGAGGGTCAGTTGAATGGAAGGCGCAAGCTGTTTTTGGGCCGTGACCGGGATGCCTACTTTGAACCGGCGATACGTTTGCGTCGGCGGGGGGAGCGTTACAGCAGCCTGCACCAGGAGGTAATTCGACGATACGTGGCGACTGATCTAGCCATTTCCACTCGGAGGGGCCATTGTGTAAGTAGATATTGATCCCTCGGAAGGCTCTCTGTAGTAGCATTGGAGGTTGACAGGATGGGTTCTCGAGATGGAAACGCCTTCCTATGCTGAGGAAGGCCCTAAACCCGCAAAGCATAGACACCCGGTCGTCAATAATGTATAGACTCCCCCAAAGAAGGACATTCAAAGTTGTATCACCATGTCCAGTGTCAAGCAACATGTACCCGAGCCATATGTTCGCCTGTCGTTCATATGCATCGCCACGCAACGCACTTGAGGCCTCATTAATTGACCACGTGCCTGCTCCAAGAATCGGGGACATTGGATCGTGTGTGATGCTCTGAGGAACTAGCCTGAGCAAAGGCCCCAATTATATACTCGAATTCAAGACAACGAGATGAGCTTGTCTCGGAAGGTTGTGATCCTGACCTACTTGTTGCCCATGGGTCCCACCGTCCTGTATCACCAGGCACAGTCGGCGCCAAAGGAGCTGGAACACCGTGAGGGTTAGAAAGTTGATGAAAAATGGCTAGCGGAATGGATGTCTACGTCGCAAGGTGGCCACGGTCGTGCATCAAACCCGCGAATATATAATTCGACGGGGTTTCCCAAAGAGTGAACAAGGCAGGCACGAATGAACAAATGAACGCACGAACACACGTTTGGGGTATTGGTCTTGACGATACCGTTTTCGAGCGTATTTCCCTCTGGAGGAATTGCATGCTGGTAAAACCGGAGCTCGTCCTCTACGGCCGTAGCCGCTCCCCCAGTCTATGGGGTCTTCACTTCTGGCCTGCAAAAGTTGATGTCTCGCAACGGTGTAGGACAGGACTTGTTCGCATCCCCTTGCTGTCGTTCCCGGGTAATTCAGAGACCCCACACACACGGAATGATCGTTGTGATTGATAATGGGATTGACCTAGTCGAGTTAGGCAATTTTAAATGCCGCTAAGCAGGAAGCCCTCCTGACACGAGTCCTGTTCGATGAGGCGGACCTCAGTACCTCTTTGCATAATGCCATACACCACGGTACACACGGCGTTTTAATACGCCCGAGGGAGCGGGCAAGGGAATGATAGAGCGGAGAGAAACTGGTGGCACTCGTGATGCGTTAACGTCAATCGCGTCTTTGGTTATATGCTTGTGGTTGAATGTGTGTGTTGTTGTTCCCACAATTAGGTGTAACAACGGAGGAGGTGGTATGCAAAAACAGCCGATGCGCGTTGGGCTATGTCTCGGAAGGTTGGACTGCATTGATTACACCGAACATGCGAAACGAATCTCAACAGTTTCCCGAAAATGGCCGAACGCTCGAATCGTTCAGTAGCCTGTGCTTCCCTGGCAACCATGCACCGAGAGCTTGTTGGGTCTACTGTTTCCTTGCATCATCACAAAATACCTCATATTCGACCACGCACCCACCCGACGCATCGTAGGCCAATCTTCAGTGTGTTCCTTTTAGTTTTCCCGACACCTCTTTCCCGAAACTCAAACCCCATTTGGTTTCCCGCGGCACTATGGGCTCATTCACGATGTTGAATCCGTCATTACCCGCGACATCGCACTCAGCCCAAGTCAATTGGTTTCAACAAGAGCACCCTAGTATCCTCTGTGTGGAGTCATATGTTAGTCTCAATGATGCACCGGCGCAATAAATTCGCGAGCCCTGGAGTCAGTTGTAGCCAATGGATCTTCGAACCTCGCCCAGCTAGTGCTAAACAACTGCTGACGCCATGCCTCGATCCGCTCTCACTTCTAGCGTTCCTTTGTGCGGTACGAGGGTCTACAGCGCACATCTTCTCAATGTTTCGTATTCCTCTGCTGGGGCACGAGAGCCTACAGGACAGGCCTTCGCTACGTTTCGTCAATTCACATGTGCTTTTTGATTCTCGTTGAGCTTAAATCACTGTCATCACGTAAACGTGAGCACTCTACGAAATACTGCCACCTCGACCGTTGCAAGCTCAAGCAGAGAACCAACAACGTCGTCAAAGAGAATTTCCCCTACATCTTCACCGGTTTCAATGTCGCGACGCGTTTGACCATGCTGACGATACGTTGCGCTTGCAATCACCACCATGCTATCGACAACCCTCAGCCTTTTACACACGTCGTTCTGTCCGTTGCTCACTGTTTCTTGTGGATGGCGAGAGTGAGAGTTGTCGCTGCAACAGTCCTTCGTACTGACGCTGACAAGATCATCAATGGCTGCTCCCTTCTGTTGAGCACATGGTCAGTGTTCGACATCTGTATAGACACATTGCGATTGTACAGCCCCCGGCGTAAGAGGATGGTAGCCACCACGGTAATCCACCCACCGCATATTCCGAACCCCCGACAATTTCATCACCATACACCTGTTCTTAAGCATGACAACCAACCGCGGCGGTGTCAGGAGTACTTCTGCGTTGCGACCGGCAGCGCCTACCCAACATGCTTCACTGAGACTACCTCCAACCGCATTGCGGCCAACCCCACTAAACCGCCTGTGAAGGGGCCCATCGAGTCCTTCATGCGGTGGAGTGGGGAGCCTAGACTGATTTCGTTGATGGCGACAGGCATTATGACACTCGTGCCGCTGGTGGGCGACGGTATCACTACCGCATCTGCAGCCGCCTGGTCCACCGCGCCAGGGTCTGCCCCAGCATTGAGCAAGGCCTTCACACTCTCGACGTCGATAAAGCGACACGCCCAGTGTAGATGTGTCAGTCGGCCGACGCCTTCAACTCGAAGTCAGCTCCGGCTTCCACCAAGACGCAAACTATGGGAGCAAGGCAGCCCCTGCAAGCCCAAGACAGGGGTGTCTGGCCTTGAATGTCATCGAGATGCTCCATGGAGCCCCCCGCGTTCAGCGCGAGCCTAACGACTTCCACCCTGTTATTCCAAAATGCCCTGTGGAGCGGGCACTGGCCGGGGTTCATTAGTAGCTTCGTGTCGGCTCCGGCCTCAAGAAGGTCAGCTACGATATCTCCCCATTTGATACAGGCGGCGATATGCGACGGGGAGGCGCCATGGCAGTCTCGCAGGTTAGGATTAGCACCCGCTCGTAGCAAGACCTTCATGATGGCGGCGTGAGCGAAGCGTACAGCTCGATTCGATGGCGTTTCTCCGTTATAATCGTCCCAATCATGGAATACCCCACCTTTGACCAGACCGGATACGATAGCCACATATTCCAATCGCGTGTAGGTATAGAGCAGTTTACCCCCCCCCCCTGTCCCTCGAACTACTGGGAATGTACCCACTTAAAACAAATAGAGACGTGAGGAAGTTGGATTGGCAATAATAGGTAAGGAGCATGCCAAAAAAGAGGTTGCCAGCCATAGCTGATAGGGCTCTGTGGGATAAAGCAACAAAAGGGCGAGCTGGAGTAAGGTGGGATAGCGTAGTCGAGAAAGTGTGGCAGGGTATAGGAGGGAACCCAGAAGATATATTGTCCATAGAGAAGTTTGGGGAGTACAAAGCAGAAGTAAAAGAACGGATAAAAATAAGGGAAAGGCTAGCGCTGAGAAATAAGGTAAAATAAGAACATTTAGAGTTATACGGGCCGTTAAGAGAAGGGATAGGAATGAAAACGTATTCGCATGGCCCAATGGACTACACGAAATCGCTGAAGCAGCGATTTCGTGTATGAGACCTGGACCTGCCAGAAAGCGAAAGAGTTATACCAGTAGCCGGGAGGAGAAGGAAGAAGGTGCACAAATCTGCCCGTACGATGGAGCCAAAGAGAGTAGAAGTCACATAGTGGGAGAATGTGTGATGTACAAGGAAGAACGGGATGTATTAGAGGAGGATATGAAGACAATAGACGATGGAGAAGTTTGGTACACTAGATGGTAGAGAGAAAACTATATCTATCCTAGGCGATAGGTGGTGGCCACAGACGGCGAAACAGGTAGGAGATAAGATACGTAAAACGTCGCTATGTAATATATGGAAAAAACGTAGTAAGCGCCAAAATGTTGGAGGTGCCTCTATTAGGATTAATAACGGTGCTCCGTCTCGAAAGCGATGCGTGGTCAATGGCCAAATGACTATGGCAAGCAACTAATGAGTACGCCTCCCCCCCCCCCCTGTCCCTCGTATGCAGAAATAGACGTGTGACGGCCGCCGATGTGGAGTGCGACAATCTGGCGGATACTTCTGCCGGAGTTTCGCCCCCCCTATCGTTTGACTGCCTGTGGAATCCAACACCTAGCAGAACTTCTACCGTTCGTACATGCTCCCCAGCAGCGGCGCAGTGTAGGGCGGTGCTTCACCAGTCGTTAATCCCGCGGTGACAACGACTCAAGGGCAAGTAGTCTGCGCGATAGTGAAACAATACTCTAACAACATGTACATGCCCTCTAGACGTTGCCGGCATCATTGGGGTGGCTTCACGTTGACGACGAGGGTTCGCGCACCCTCCCGCTCGAAGCAAAGCAAGGACCACGTTACGGCGTCTATGCTCGGCGGCCCAGTGGAGCGCGGTGCGGCCGAAACGGTCGGGCAGATCGCAGGTAAATATCTTGTATTCTAGCAACTTTAAGACAGAGGACAGCATGCCTTGTGATGTGGCGCATAGAAACATCTCCTCCTCCTGGTCCTTAACAACAGCAGCTGGAGCATCTCCCATCTCCTCAATCACCGACGGCGGGAATGTTGCAGCAACGAGCTTCCGATGGTTGACGACCCTTGCAAGAGGGACGGCAGCAGCGGTCTGCCCTCCATTCGGTCCTGCGTGCGCTATCTTGGTTCAAGGGGGATCCAGCTCAGGAGCCAAGAACGAATGTATCATGTGTGAGATACACCAGATTTGGATCCATTTCGATTGCTCGGGGTTTAATCGGTGGCAGCCCCTGTACTAAACACTCTCACAACCCAAAAAAACCAAGGCTTATCACAGTGACTGAGAATCGTGACGGGACGGGACGGGACAGTTTTGACTTGTTTGGCGGGAAAAAAAA
>JAYJMJ010286543.1:0-28095 GCA_036873875.1 Laminaria ephemera
AAACAACCATGATTGTTTTGTTTGGTGTGCTGGCAGAATTAGTTAACAAGAATAAACACTATTTCATCTTAAATGATCTGTCAGATCTGCTTGATGAAGCAAAACTTGTTTGTTTAACACAAATACTGATTGAGCTTGAATCAATTTCTAATATTTCCGTTGAAAAAGCAGCATAAAAAATTAAACAATTAAACAATTAAACAATTAAGGAACATAATATGATATTCGACACTAAAAACAATCTAGAATTAGAATTCAAGATCAACAACAAAAAAACCATCAGACTTCTAAATGAAAACTTTGCAAAAACACAATATAATGCGTCAAACAAAATGATTAAGAATAGCCTTAAGCCAATATTCAATTCGATTGACGAACAACTGGTTCTTGTAGAAACATGGGAAGTTAGAATTGATGGAGAACTTGTTAGTTATGCACTTACTACAAAAATCGAAGAATCAGAACTAAGAACACTGGGTTTGTTATACACAAAACCAGAATATCGTGGATTTTCGATTGCCAGTATGTTGTTTGAAACGATAATCACTCTATCAGAGGAAGAAGGAACTGCACTGATTGTAGAATTACATAAAGATGAAGTGGCTGAAAAGAAATCATTTTACAAAAAGTTTGGATTTGACCTTACGGCAAAAGGGATATTACCAAACAATATTGCCTTAAGTAACATTGAAAATTACGAAAAACTAGCACATTCATGTGGTATTAAGTTTAAAAATGCTGCTTAACGACTTTTGAATATTGATTAATCGCTACAATCGTAGCAACTTAACCTTAATGGTTAAGTTTAAAAACATTGAAAAGTGTTTTTAAACATAGCCATTAAAATAGGAGAAAAACTATGAAACTTGTAAATGATGATTGTTTAAACTTGCTAAAATCTATTGACGATAATTGTATCGATCTTGTTGTTACAGATCCACCATATAAAATTATTTCAGGAGGCTGCAAAAAGAGAATCGATTCAGACAGCCCTACAGGTATATTTGATAAGAGAGACATTTCAAAAAATGAATTGAAGCGAAAATGGATTAAGAATTCGAATGTGGATTTCATTAAAACTGGAGCATTATTTAAGCATAACACGATTGAATTTAAAGATTGGATCTCAGAAGTTTATAGAGTAATGAAAGAGCAAACACATGCTTACTTCATGGTTAACGACAGAAACCTTTATAACCTCATTCATGAAGCTCACAACGCTGGATTCAAACTACAAAACGTTTTGGTTTGGAAAAAGAACAACGCAACACCAAACAGATACTATATGAAAAGCTGTGAGTTTGTCGTTATGTTCAGAAAAGGAAAAGCAAAAAATATAAACAACATGGGAACAAAATCAGTGATAGAGGTAAACAACATAATTGGCAACAAGGTTCACCCTACGGAAAAACCTGTTGAATTACTTGAAATACTGATTAGCAATTCAACAAAGGAAGGAGAGACTGTTTTAGACCCATTCACAGGCGCAGGGAGCGCAGGAATTGCAGCAATTTCACTTGGTAGAAATTTCATTGGATCAGAAATAGACCCAGAGTATTTTAAAATCGCTGAAACACGAATCAACGATTGTATTGAAATTGATTTGGCTGCTTAAAGGCAGGACTTAACTGTAATGGTTAAGTTTAAGAGTTCTGTTCAGTGCTTTTAAACATAGCCATTACAAATTAGGAGAAAACTATGGAAGCAAACGAACCAACAACTTGTTTTAAATGTGATAGTAGCGACTTTGAACAGTATGACATTTCTACCGTTCCGAACTACGCAGAATCATACATGTTGTGCAATAAATGCGGAGTTAAATGGAGTCATGTTTATCGATTCATTGAAGTATACATTCCAGAAGACGAAGAATAACTAAATGGAGAAAAATATGATATTAAAAGAAAATGAGATAAAACGCTTACGCCAAAGAGCAAAAGGCACACTATCGTTCACAAATGAAAAAGATTACGAACGAACTTGGATTGGAGAAATAACTGGCTTTCTAAACCACAAGAGAGTTAGCGAGTTAGGATACATACCACATAATTCAAATATCAATAAATCGCTTGAATTTTACTGTGATGATGATAATCAAATAACAATAAAATTACTTAGAAGATGTAATTATGAAGGTAAAGTTGAACAAAAAGAAAAGAAAATAGTTTTCCCTGAAAAGTTGACACAGGCATTATTAGCAATATTGGAAAATCACTTAGAATCGGAAGTTAAAAGTTACAACATGGCACAAAATAGAAGAGTAGAACGAATCACAAGTTTCAACCATTCTGAATACAATAGTTTAATGGCAAGTGTGGAAAAAACCAGCAAAAGAACAAAGTTGGGAATATCTGCCATGAGAAAAAAAACTGAGTGTCTATTGTCCAGTGTTGATGATTGCGGCTTCTACGAAAAACAAAGAGCAATAAATATTAATTGGAATGATGAGATTAGAAATTTCAATTTCAGAGAAAGATTTGAAAATGTCGGTGACAAAATAAATAAACTATTTAGGGATTCTGGTGGTTTAAAATGTGAAGAGATTTACCATTATGAATTCGTGCAAAAATCAGTCAGTTTCATGTTTTAATGGGAGAAATTATGTGTAAACAAACGAGAAACAAATTAAATACCAAAGCATCAGGATCGTTATCGCTGGTTGAAAATGGCACATGGAAAGAGCAAATTAAAAACCTGATTTATTCTGATTTTGGCTACCCTATCGGGCATTACAGGAGACGAAATTTCAAAGTTAATATAAGTAAAAATGGTGTGATAGGAATTGATGCTGTTGGTAGTTTTTATGGAGAAAAAACACTTAAGTTGAAGTTTCCGAAATCGACTAACGAATATTTAAAAAGTGAAATAAATGATTACGTTAATATCAAAAAATCTCAAGATCTTGAAAAGAAGAATAAAGAATTAATAAAAGAAACTTTGTTAATCTGCAAAAGGAAACTGATTGAATCAATAAATAGTATAGAAAAGTTAGAAAGTCAAAAAACAAGACTTATTATATTGGAAATGGAAAGGTCAAACCTTTTGGGTAAAGGATGTTCAGTAGTAGATTACAAATCGATAAACAGTGAAATACTCAGACTGGAGAAAGACTATAAATACTATACCGACACGTTTATAAGTCTAAAGAAAGATGGAATTTCAATTGCTGGAGAGGATGAAAGTGAACTGAGAAAAATTCGCTTTTTAAAAGAAATAATATCAACGTCATCATAGAATTCATAACCCGAATCCTGGCAATGGATAAACCAATTAAATATAATTAAATAACTTCAATAAAAATGGTTATTTAATTATGCTTAAAACATCTCAAAACTGGATTAAAGAACTGTCTGACATAATCACTCCTTGCACGGATTTAGTTCAGTCAAATTCATCTGAATATGATTTTTATGAAATTAAAGGGTTTGATCCTGATCGTATTCGTTTGGCAATCTACAATCTCAATCACACGGATTGTTGGGAAATTGCATTTCAGCAGCGTAAAGATGTTTGGCATGCGTGTGGCAGCTTTCCAAACCGAAATGACTTCTACGAGCAGTTTGGGGATAACGTAAAGAATGGCTGGCGAAATGACATAGAAGTGCTTAAACATGGCTTTGAAACGCCTGTTGATTGGATAAGAAGCTTCATGAAGTAACAGAAACCAGAAAAGAGCCGTTAGGCTCTTTTTAGTTAATAATACCCACTCAGTGCATTAGATAAAAAAAGTTATTTGCTTTTTCTAAAAAATAAAAATTAATTTAAAATTAAATTCGTGTATAAATAGCGAATAAATAGGAAGTCATGAAAAACTTTATAAAAAGTTATTTGCATTATTGTTTTTAAATGGTAAAACGTAAGTAAGATAAAACATAAAAAGAGAGGTTACAAATGAATAAAGTAAAATATAAAATACTAAAGAAAAACAGAACTAACTTTAGAATACTTATTGAAGAAAAAACAGTGGCGGATTTGATAATAGACACCAATACAGATTTGTTTGTTGTTGGAGACATTAAAGAAACATATTTAGTTAAGCAGCGAGCTTTTAAAGGTAAACCACAAAAGATTGCAAGATATAAATTCTCTGATGATGCTCCTGAATGTAAAATTAGTCTAGAGTTTTCACAAGAACGCTATCGTGTTGAAGTGACTACGGATTTTGAAAACAAGGGTGTTTTCAAAAATTGTAAATTTAGATGGGACAGTAGGAGAAAGATTTGGTTTACAAACAACACTGACCACATATCAAAATGCTTAAGAGAACTTCGCTCGAAAAACAAAACATACCAAATGAATAATGAATTTATGAATAAAGTCAATATTTACAAACAGGTAGAAAAATCAAAAGAAGATTTCGATTTTTCACAAATTGATGATAGTGATTTACCTATGCCAATTAGCGAAATAATAACAGTTCTCACAGACATTGAAAATAAATCAATCGAATTGAGAGGCTTTTATTGGAAAGATTCTAGATTTCAATACCAAAACGAATGCTGGATTACAAACACAATCGATTTCGAATATTTAAAGAAAGTGTGCTATTTTTATAACTGCACAAATGCCGAAGAATTAAAATGGAGAGTATAAAAATGATTAACATTAAATTAGAAATAGAGGTAGAATCAGAAGATGTAACAACAGAAGTTATATTAACAAAAAATCAGGAGAAACTAACATACTCTCCTGTAATTACAGAAGAAACTGAATACTTTGATATGGAAGATATCATAGAAGCATTAAAATCTGAAATAAAGATAGTTGACCTTTCTTCTAATGATTTTTATAACCTTGTTGAATTGAATTTTTCTGGTGCTAAAAACTCAACTCCTGAAAAATCAGTTTTTTTAATCACACGAAACAAAGTTTTTGATTGTGAACTTAAACAGCTATCTCCTTTTAAATACAACATTGATGGTAAGTCACTATTTAACTACATAATAGATAATTTTGATGATTTTGATGAAATGGAGGATGTTTAATTTGCGTAAACGAATATCAAAACAACTTCGAGAAGATAAACAGATTTTATTGATATACTACGCCAATCAACACTTTGAAAAAACGAATGATATCATTCCTGTTAAAAATACAAAAATAGCAAGAATGGTTAAACTTCTGAACGACAGTAAACTTACAGTTAAAAAATATCAGTCTAGTAAAGTTTCTGTTGATTGTGTAGATAGTGGTTTGGCTAAACATATATATTATTGCACTAAAAACAATCCTTTATTCGAAACTTATTTCTCATAATTAGAAAACAACACAAACGTGTTGTTTTTTTGTTAAATCCTATTCCTTTTAATTTTAATTACATTTTTATGTGATTTGTTAATTTTAGTTTTCAAAAAGCTTTCAGCGTCATCAAGCAAATTACTTTCTGATGGAGTGATTACTTTTACAGTGTCTTTTAATTCAGAGTCTAACGATATTTTAGTGTTATGCTTATTGATTATGTCAACAAGAGCCTTTTGTTCAGACAATGATAAGTCATTAAACTTATATGTGTTTGAAGAGTTTGTGTTTGAAACGTATACGTTATCCATGTCATCAAGAATCAATCCATTATCGTTTTCTGAAAGATATATTGAAGCTAAATCATGATCCGCTTTTTCAAGCCTATCCGATTCACGACTGATAAAATCAGTTACAAAATGTTCTTTGGAAAAATCTGGGTTGTCATGTTCGATAAAAAAATCGATAGAATCACCAGCACAGCCAAGCTCATCCTCTAAAAACTGTGTTTGAGTCTTTAGCTTATCATTTATTATATAAAATATTTTCTGTTTCATTAGTTATTCCTTAAATTAAAAATCATCCTCTAAACTTTATATCACACAATTTATATCATTCAATTCACGAAAAATAACCTGGCGATTTAATATTCAAAATCTTAGTATGAGCATAGTTGATTATGTGCGGAGGTTCGAATGAATATTTCAGTGGAATTATTGATTGCTAATGGTGCGGAAAAGAAGGATATACAGCGTTTAAATCAGATTATAGGTCAACAAGAACTAAGCGTTACTGAATTTGTCAACAAAGCGCATTTGAAGCCATACGACTACGAATACTTGATTCCTTACGCTATGCGAAATGGTGTAAAAATTAAAGATATTGTTCGATTCGCCATAAACTGCGCAATCTTGGTTTTACCAATATTCGAAAGATACAGACCGTTTGATAGAAGACCGAGAGAAGCAATTCAAGCTGCAAAGACGTATCTAAATCAGACAAACGACAATCAAAGAGATGTGACAGCATCATTAGCCATTTACAGAGCTACATTAGCAATTAGAGCGTCCAATACAGCTTTTGACGATAAAAGGTTTGAAGAGTCAGCAGCGGCTGTTGTAGCAGCAAAAACAGCGATTTTTATCTGGTCAAGCAAACAGCAATTTTCAATTAACATGCACACTTTATTTGGAGTGATTGAAGCAACAAGTATTGTAAACTCTCTTGCTGACGAATGCATGAAAGAGCTGTTTCTAAGAGTTCTGGATAGAGAAACAGAATGTGCGTCATAATGTCATATTCCATAATCAACAAAGCCACTCGTTTGAGTGGCTTTATCTTTATAAATCGAAGCATTTCGAAATCTCATACTCAACTTAATTAAATAATTTACAATTAAATGTAAAACATTTTATCAATTGTAAAGTCCCCTACTCCGATTTTTTAATCGTTTCAATCATCTGTTCAAAAGAAAACTGTTTTTGGAAATCAGGTAGATTCACTTTAAAAGTCCCTTTCGCATGGTTAAACACAAACATGCCATTTGAATTGTCATTGCTCAGACACATGATTTTAATACACTTATCTATAGGATAAACTGGTGTCTTTGTTGTCGAATCTGAAATGTCAGCGTTACGCAATTCAGTCATTTTAGCAATATCCTTGATCAAATAGTTGTTAGATTTCATTGCCAGAAATGCGAATCTGATTAATCTGTTATGGTTTTTTCTGATTAGTGAATAGTTCATTATTTACCTCCTTTTTTTTCAATCTTAATCAGCATTTTCAATGCTTCTAACGCATATGCGTGGTGATGTGCTGTGATGGTTGTTGAAAATGGGAATGACTCTTTGTTTGCTGAATTAAACGCTTCGGTTAGTTCACTCGTTCCCTGAAAAAACAGCTTCTCAGTGTATGTATACTTGGGAAAATCAACGATTCTGCAATTATGAATTCCGTATTGAACCAGCTTCTTTAAGATTGCGCCTGAAAGCACCATTTGGTTATTTTCTGTGAATCTAAGGTCTGTGTAGTCCTTATAAAGTTCCAGTAATTCTACTGAAATACCAACCGCCACAAGCTTATTTTGACTCTTCTTTGGTTTAACTATTTCAGTTTGCTCTTCCTGCTCTTCTTCTACAAGCACTGACTTTTGACTCATATCAAAAGCTTGTGTATCGTCTAACTCTTCTAAATCAAAAGTCTCAAACTCTTCTAATCTATTCATAATAACTACTCCTTTTCTATGCAACGTCTTGATCAATCATTGCGTCTACAATTTTACCCAAAACTTCTTTACCTATTCTGATTTTCGAAGATTTGTTAACAGACAAGCCCTCTCTAAACACTCGCTCTTTCTTCTCTTGAATCGACTCTGCTGATGCCATGAAGTTGATGTTGTGTCTGAAATAATAATCAAAATTAAAGTAGCGACTTTCAATGACTTTAATTTTGTAATCGTATTTTGATTCAATCTCATCAAGACGAGCTTGAATTCTCTTTAATTCGATCTTGCCAACTTTTGATGCATTGGTGTTGTTGATGATGAAATTGAATTGTGTTCTGTTTTTCAGTTCAAGTTCTTTCTCTTCTCTTATCAAATCCTCTAAACGATTCAATGAAGACCTTTCAGAGATAAAATCACCAGATTGATGCACGACATTCATTAAATCTGCGTTATACGTATTATTTGAGTGTCGAGCTGGTAAATCTACGATCAGATGATCAATTTTAATGCCTTTGCCGTTAATCTTATAAAAAAGTTGTCCATTTTTTTCAACAATATTTCTAAACATTTCTTCGTGGACTTCATCTTCATTCGAAAAGGATTTCTTATCATAATCAACATAATCTTTAAACAATAAAACGTTTTCAGGCAAATCCAGATTATCTAATTTTGAATAATCAGAATTAATATAATTTTCCTTTTCAATATCACATTCCTCAAACAAGTGTTTGTAAGATAAATTTTCGTCACAAGTTACTAAAACAATAACTGTATTCTCTCCGCATTCCCTTGCTCTTTCAACCAACCCGTAAGCTTTTGCTATTGCGTGTGATGTTTTACCGACACCACCTTTGATCGCTGTGTAGTATGTAACTATTGTTTTAACTAATGTTCTTAACTTCATAATTAATTCCTTAAATTATTTTAATAACTTTATTCTATCGTACTTAAATCAACAGTCAATAAAACAAATTAAAATAATTACATTTATTTGTAAAAAGTTTAATTAAGTAAAGTAGTTTTATTCTATTAAATGGAAGTAATTACTAATTCCAAATGGTGATTTAGAATACAAACAACTTAATCAGAATAAAGAAATAAAACCTTTTACGAAATATTGTAAACAATTTAAGTATTTTGATAAACGAATAGAGAAACTGTAAGCAAAAAAAAACCACTCATCTGAGTGGCTTTTTGATTTAGGAAACTGACTTGTTTAGTTAAGAGCTTCGATGGCTTCAATTCCACCTTCAACCGTCTCATCGTTAGAAATCGCAATCAACAGCTTCTCTTGGTCAGAAGAAAGCTGATCGGAGTTTCCTTCGAAAATGAAATCTTCTGTCATCTCAATATTGAACTTGTCTTTTGCAGTTTCGATATCAAGAGCAAGAGAATATTCAACCTTAGAACCTAATTCGACTGGTTCAGAGTCTTCTTGTTTTCCGCTATTTTTTTTTTCAAAAAACTCTATCATAGCGTCAATTTGAGATTTGTATTTTTGTTGACCAGCAGCATCAGCAAGAAACTCTTCAACAGATTCGGGAGCAAGAAGCATCCATTGTTCAGCATAACCATTTGAATCCATCTCATCTTTAATATCTTTCGAAGGACGAGCAAAAGGACGATTGATGATTTCACCGCCAACGAGGAATGAATACTCTTTACGTGGCGCACGAGGTGCTGTTGACTTTGAAGACTTAGGTGCAGAAGTGTTTCCAGTGCCAGAACCCACTCCCAGAAGATTGATTAGAGCTTCACGAGCTTGGTCTTCAGTCATGATTGAACCATTAGATTTAGCGTCATCGATGAATTGATTCATCATTTTATCAAAAGCATCTTCCATTAATTTTTTAGCTTCTTCCTCACGAGCAATTTCTTCAAGTTGCTCTGCAACAACCTGATCAACTACTTTTTTACAAGATTCAAGAACATCAAAACCGTGTTCTTCTACAAATTTTTTTAGAGAGCGTTTACCACGAAAGACTTTCAAAGCTACATGAAGTTCTTCTGTATCAGTTAATTTTGGCAGTTCAAATGTGTTTTCAGTAGACATGACAAGTTTCCTTTGGATTTAATTGAAGCAATTTGAATTAAGTTAAATCTAAAACATAATTTTATTTTGAGCAAGATAAACTTTTTGTTTTTGTTAAATTATTTTGTTTTTGGATAAAAGTATCGTGATCGCCAACAAAACTTTCACTTACCAGAACCCAGCGAGAGCCTTTTGGAATGTTTGAGTATTCATTATTATAATACTTTGAATGTTGTAAATTACGGAAATGTGCAGAACGAATGTGTGCTGATACCGCTTTTGATTGCGAATAGTCTATGTGTGACGCTGACCAATCAACACGAGTCGTGTTGAGCGGCAGACGCAATTCACAATCGCTTGGAAAACCAGATACGAGATGTTTGTTGTTTGTCGCAGAGTTGAATATAAGCAATTGGACAGCAATTTTCATTAAAGTGTTGGTAGTGAGCTGTTCTGTGTCATTTAAACGCTGATCAAGAATAGAAGAAAGCTCATTAGATTCTCGAACACCATTATCGATTTTATTCATCACTTCACTAATGTCCACGCAGCTTCTGTAAGTTACGTCATCAATTTTATAAGACACAGTTATGGTTAGGTTTAATGATGGATTACGCTGAATGTTGAAACCTGTTAGTTCTCCAAATGGCTGATGGATACGCTGGTACATCTCTTCTTCTTCCATAACCGTTATTTGGCACGGATAGAGTCGTACTTTTTGACCATCAACCTCTACAAATGTGTCTTTTTCAAAGCAAAGCGCAAACGTTTCAAATCCATTGGGAGGTAAAATTTTAGCTGATGAGTTTGAAGAAAATTTGGCACGATTAAGCATTTCAACAACACTCTTTTCAACAAAAACTAATTTTCGACCAGTCTTTTCAAAAAACAATTCTTCTGCATTCGTATTGATACCAAGAGTATCATCAAGCTGCGCTGCTAATTCAGTATCTTGAATCAACAACTCTTCGAAACTTGGAGTTTTACCAAACATTTTTTTTAAAGAACGCATGATTTTTTTGTTAGAAAAAAGAGTTTGAGTTTTAGTTTTAAAAAGGTCGTACTTCATAAATAACACCAAAGTGGTTCGAATTAAAATAATTCTAACTCCAGTACACTTTATGTACAACTCAAGTTTTGATTTAATTTAAACTTTTTAAAAGTTTTTTTAGTCCAAAATCATGAATACGACAATCCAAACTAATGTCAATAAAATGACCTTCACTCTTGTCGTATAAGTCATAATTCATCGAAACAATTGAATCATTTTCGAATTCCACTTGTAAGATTAATGTGTCTCCGTCAAAAAAAAGAAATGAAATGAGATAAGACTGCTCTGCTTCAACAAAATCAAAGATACAGTCTTCATTTTCAGATCTTAACAACATCGATTTGACTTGATTGATTATAAATAACATTTTTTAATCCTGTTTTTGTGTATGGAAAACGAAATTATAAACAATTATCAGCTAAGTACAACAAGTGTGCAATTTTTAATTTATAAGTTGATTGGTAAACCAATCATAGAAATCAATACCATCAACAACATATTGATCTCTTTCTATGAAAATACCGTGCTCAAAAGAAAGGTATTGTTCATTTCTAAACACAACTCCTATACCAGATACCAATGTGATAATTTCAAACTCATCCTTAAATTTCAGGAACACATCTCTATCTTGAAGAATATATTCGGTTGGTTTCATTGCTTTGACATTAGAAATTGATTCTCTGTCTGCTACAAACGCATATAATTCCTGTTCAGAAGTAAACTCACTTCCTTCAAAATAAAAAGTGCTGTCAGATACTTCATAATGAATCTGTATACTGTAACCAAGGTTTATTGTTTTATTAAAATGATTCTGTTTAGTCATTAAGTTGCTCCTTTCTTTAATTTAAAATGGTATCTGATTATCATAGTCAATCACTGTTCCATCTGTAACAGCCAAATGCTGGATTCCAACACGTGATTGTGTTTGTGTGTGCGTGTTTATTACTGCTTCAAATGCTTTTATGTTTGACTGAGAGAACGAGTCTTTAACCTCAACAGCTTTATTAGCAGTTTGCTTTGCTACAGCTTTAACAAGATTAGCCAGTTTCATAACCGAAACACCAATCTTTTTAGCAGCCATTGGTATAATCTCAACAGATGTTCTTTTTACTATTTTAAAAGTGTATGTGTATGTTTTTGAGTTGAAAGCAATCATCAAACCTGCGCTGATACTATTAACTACCTTCTTGATGTTTCTGCGTTTTTGAGCACGGTCTTTTTCGTTGCCATACTCCCATAAATTGTTTGTTAACGCTGCTATAAACCCTTCTTTTAGCGTCACTGAATCTTGACCCTGTTGTGATAGCAAGAATGCTTGCAGAGAGATTTTAGCCAATGATTTACTATTAATTTCTTCGTAGTTGATACGAAATTTTCCTTTAGAACCTTCGATGTCAGATAAATACTGATCTTTTACAATGTATATAAGAACTTTTCTTTCCTCATCAAAATCAATTGATAAATGCTCATCTTCAAAATGAGCATCGAAAGTATTAACCATATTTTTAAAAGTCTTGAAAGTTTTGTGCAAAACCGATTTGTTGTTGAAGTTACAGTATATTTCACCTGAACGAGCAATATCGACATTAACACCATTATTATTTAAATAGTGAAAATAAGATAGTATCGCAATTTTTGATTTAATAAGTGAAACCGAAAGCTCTAAATTAAATAAACGATTACGTTTTTCTTGAGCGTTCCATTCTGTAAATGAAGTTGGTAATAATAAGTATAAGTCTGTGATTATCTTTGAAAAGTGTGTGTTTTTATTGTTTGAATACATTTCTATTTTCCTTTGGCAATTAATTAAAACAGAAGAAATATATTCATTGGATGTTGACAAATATAATTATTCATCATATAAAGTACATAGTTTTTATTAACTATGGCTTTAATTTCCTAAAAGACACGTTGCAAGTGTCTTTTTTTATTTCTGCTGTATTCGTTATTAAACCATATCAATTTATTTCGTCAAATACTCCGATGCAAATATTTATAGCATTATATTACTTTCTTATTATCCATTACTAAAAATACAAGTTTTTATTTGCCCTATATAAAAGCAAAATATCATTTAAAAATATCAACTTAATCATAAACTCCATAGATTTATCATATCAAATTTTTCAAACCGATAGAAATAAACAATCGAAATTATTATGTTTTTGATAATTACAATTCGTGATCTGTCATAATTACAATTCGTGATCTGTCATAATTACATTTCGTGATCTAAAGAGTTATCTTTTTTTAAGAATTATCTATCTTTAATAATTAAGTGTGTTAGTAGATTCTACCAACACGGACTTTTGAGATGAAATGAGCCATTAAGATTGAAAAGATTAAGATCAAGAGCCTAATCCGCTGGAGAGTAAGCGGAGCTTACCAAGAGCCTAAGAGATTAAGAGATTCTAAGTGCGCTTGCGCATACAATCAGAAACAAGAGTGTCTGAAAGACACTCGACATGCCCTGGCTTGTGACTCTTTCCTAACTGGTTAACGAAGAATACAAGCGGTATAACAAGAGCTTATGTGTCTATATCCGTGGAACTATGACCAATTAATGATTTTGAAAACACAAAAAACACTTAAATAGCAAAAACCTATCAACATAAGATTATTGATAGGAAAAACTATTAAGCGAAAATAACTTGTAGATCAAGTCTATTGCAATAAACTTAAAATACTAAAACAAAAAAAAAGCGCAAATGCGCTTTTCTGTTTATGTAGTAGTTAGGAATATGAGAAAGTTGAATGATTGATATAATATGAAAGGTGTAATTGAAAATAGTAATGTAAAGTTACTGAATGTTTCTATTTTCTTTTTTCTCATGTGTTTTTTATGACTTTTTACCGTGAATTCTTTCATGATTAAATTCCTTATTAATTAAATGTTGTTTTGGGTGTTTTGATTCCCTATTAAAGTTTTAACTCTTTTTTAATACATTGCAAATTATTTTTTATTTTACAAACAAAATTACGCAACATAATCAAATTCAAAAATCGTATTTTTGTTGATTTTACAAAGATTATTAAAAAATAAAAGTGCTGCAAATTTATTTTCTGCATTTATTTTTACGCAGGAATATTGATTTAATTTATTGAAATGGTAAAACATTATTGAGACATTAATAAAAAGGAATTATAAATGACAATAAATGACATTAGTAAAATTATGAATTTTTTGCAAAGCAAGAATTTGACAAAACAAGAACAAAAATTGTATATAGATATTATTGATCTTTCGATAAAGAAAGATACATTAATATTTTCGATGACAAGCTATGCGAAATTTTTAAAAAGGAATAACATATTTTACATTGAAAGCCAAAATGCGAGTAAGATTTTTAAATCTCTTATCGTTAAAGGTGTTGTAACTTATGATAACAACATTTTAAGACTCGTAACTAAAAATAATGGTAAAATACTATAACAACAAAAACACCTCAAAAAATGAGGTGTTTTTGTTACTCTTGGCACTTTGCTGATTCACGAGATTTTTTCGACTCTTCAGTGATTTTGTAAATGAATGATGTTGAATCGATGTTATCCATTTTGTATAAGCGATCCCATTTTGATTCCCATTCCACAGTTTCTAAATTCGCAACATAGTCTGCTTGAAAATATATTTGAACATTAAATCTATCATTCCCTAATTTTGTCAAAACTACTTTATCTCCACGCCTTTTTGATGATCTCCAGTCTTGCATTTTTGAGTAAAAAACAATGCTATCTTCCGTCTCAGTCAGACTACGGACTGGTATTGCCCCTCTCTTATGCCCATACAAACGCATAACTTTGTCGTAGAATGGAGAAAACTCTATTTTTTTAAAGAATGGCTCAATCTCTGGATTTTCTGATTCTTCTGGTAGGAGCACAAGTCCTGTTAATGAATTAGAACCAGTATAACGAAGTCTTTTTTCTACGTGCTTACACGTATATTTTGGAAATATTTGTGTTCTTGAGTCTTTCATCGATTGAAACCTTGCCAGCTCGTATTCTTTAGAGGCTTCAACCCTTGCAGCTATTTCTAAACTGATTTTTTCTTCTTCAAGTGCAAACTCTTGAATTGCATCTGCATATACATTTGTGGCACTTGTCGCTGCCACTACGATTATAAATAAATTTCTTAGTTTCATATTTTTATTCCTTTGTTAGTTTAATATATGTTGAGCTTTTGATTGGATTGATTTAGCTTGATTTACTCCATCATCATTTTTAATCAAATCATTGCTTCCTGTTCCTCTTATTGTGAATTTTTTATCCAAAAGTTCACTGATAAAATGAATCTGTTTCAAAAACGCTGCTGTTGATAATACTACTATCAACATCGTTAAAGATATAAATCTTGAAATGTCGCCTAAACTATTTAACACTTTATCTCCTTTAAGCACTTCGATATAATCAAATGATTTAAAACAAATAGCCATAATAAAATGAGTCGTAACCAGAGCGAAAGCAAAGCCAAGCATTTTACCAAAAGCGACAAGCAGCATCTGTACTGTTTCTTTAACAATCACATAGAATGTTGACCCAGACTTAAATAGCAAAGTAATTTGAGTTGGAATTATAATCATACCTTTCACAATTACATATATAATGTTAATCGATACATAAATAGTCATCAACAATGGCATCAAGGCAAAAAAAGGAGTAAGCATCAACCATTCAGCTTTCTGAGATACCCATAAGAGTGTCTTCTTTTTCTTTGTGTTGACGGTAACGTTTGACAAACTGCCAGCAGCAATCTTAATTGCTGCACCTGTTAACATTGCAGGTATAACCATGTCATGCACGTTTCGCTGGACAAAAAAATCTAACTTAAAATTCTCACTATCAATTTTGTTTTCGTATTCGCCAAATATTGTGATTGGATCTTTAATCATTCCAAAAGCTTTTTCAGCCATACCAGCATTTGTAGTGGTTGATTCTATCAATTTTTCAGATCTACGAGTGATCAATCCGTAATATTCTTCCACGTCATAAACTATAGTCGAATAAATTTCAGAAGATATGTATTCAAAACCTGAAGAGCTTCTTTCTGTGCTTTCAACAATAATCGCTTTATTTAACATGTCATTTACTTGTATTGCAATTTCTTCGAAATTATTTTCAGAACGTAATAGACTATACATCTGTTCTACAAGCGATAGTAATCGAATATCTCGCTTTACTTTCACAATATCTAAATTGTCCATAATGAAACTCAACCAAGTTTCTCGAAACTCTTTCACTCTTTCTGTAAATTCAATTTCTAGTTGAAATTCATCTAAGTATGTTTGTTTTAACTTGAAACCATCTGTCGTCCACTCTTTACAAAAACCTTCTGCTCGTTGTTCATTTTGAAGACTACAATTGAATCTATCCATGTTTTCTACCCATATAGCTGTCTGTTTGCTATAGCTATCAAGCACAGTTTTAAATTCTTCATCCAATCCATTCATGGCAACACTTCCACAATCCATAAAACTTATGTATTTCACGCTACAGTGTTTTACAGCAGCGTTTAAAGGACTTCTACCTGTTTTAGAAAATGGTAGAGCTGTTGAAAGATAGTCATCAACACAGTTGTTAAACTGGTCTTCTTCAAACGAATACTTGTCATCAAACGAATATCCAGTCATGTTTTCCGAAATTACTTTGTTTGCACACACTTCTGATTCAACCATACTCAACAGGATACTATCAGCTTTCCTGTTGATTTCTGGCATAAGAGGATCTATTTGTTTTTCAAGCTCTGCGTCTGATTGTGCATAAAGGTTTGATAATGAAGTTGGCATTAAAGCAACGTTAGAATAAATTTTGTTAGATAATGTATTAGACAAATATTTCATCAAATCTGTGTTATTTATAATTATTATAAATCCTATACCTAAAACTGCTTTCATAATTAGTTCTGATTTTCTATTTTTACTTTGTTTCTGACGCATCAAATTAAAAAGCCAGTACAAAAGAGTGGCAGATAATGCGAGATTAAGTATTAGCATTATGTCTTTTATCATTTCTTGATTCGATTCGACTGATGAATCTATGAGACTCTTGTTGGCTTCAGCTATGATTGAGTTGGAGTTTGAAGTCTGCTCTTCAATACACTTTTGTGTTTCTTCAACAAACCTGTTTATACCTAATACGTTAACGTCAAATGCACAATCAGAAACAAGTGGCTCTTCTTCATTTAAAGACACTTCTGCGTAAACATTTATGTTCAATATCAGTATTGTGAATAATATTAACCATTTTTTATTCATTATAAATTCCTCTTCTATATAATATTAGTTATAACATCGAAACAATTTAAAACAACAGATAATGATGTAATTTAAAGTATAACCTCTATTTATAGCGAATTATCAGTAAAAGTATTATTCCAAAACTGTTTTTATTACACTGAATATTTAATTAAATAAATATTTTTAAATAATTCCTGGGGTAATATCAATTTATGTGTTATATTATTTATATAACCTAACTAAACATAGGAGATAATTTATGGGTTTTCTTAGTCAACGAGCACAAGTTAATGTAGTTCTGTTTTCTACATTTGCTTTTGCAGCAGTTTTTGCAACACCTTTCTTTTTTATATTTATTGGCTTTGCAGCAGTAATTGGATTAGGAATGTATCTATTCAATCGAGTTTTTGGATAAGGATTTAATATGAAACATATCATATAGAGCTATAAATTATTTATAGCTCTTTTCTTGCGTCCAATAAAAACACTCCCGAAGGAGTGATTTTTGTTAATGTTCAGTATCCAAAGCTCTACCTAACTTTTCGTTATCTCTACCTCTTTTCTTGTAATTGTTAATCCCTTTATTAATAGAGTTCCCAATCTTCTCAGAACCTTTTTCAACTGCCACATTTGAAAGTTTATTGGTTCTCGATATGTGACCAAATAATCTACCACCACCGAACGAAATTAAAGTATTCATAAAGCTATTCGTTTCATTAAAAGTTGGAGTAGTGTCAACTTTCAACAGTCTTAAAATATATGTTTCTAAATCATTAATAATTTGTATTGATTTAAATAAAGCCCAAATATACGAGATACTCAATAGCATGTTTTGTATGAAAAATGCGATAAATCCAGTATCTTTAAAATTCGAACTAACCAAATGGTACACTGCACTACCAACAGCAGGATTATAGTTAATAAATATAAATACATTTAGCGCAACATAAAAAATTATCCATCTTAAAATTCCAGCTTTCAAAAGCATTATCGTTCCATCAAAATTAAATGCATTATTCTGAACACCTGATATTTTTCTAATCGAACCTTGTATCACTTCAATTACAGGAACAATTGGTAATAACAATATTGGTACAATTAAATAAATGTGTTGATATACCGTTAAAACTAATTCAGTAATCAATGGTAAGTGTTGTGCTAATTTACCAGCAAAAATCATTAATCCAATAAGCACTACCAATAAGTCAAAAATCCAGCCAAGAGTTGAATCAATCGCAACTGCTAATGCGTGCACACCTTTACCAAACCATATAAGTAATGTGTGAGGACCTTTTACATCTCCTATAACAGTTTGATCTGCAGTATTGGCTACGTCACCAATTGCATCACCTCCAAACCTGGCAGCTTTAATCACTGTTTGTATTGCTACAGCAGCCATCTGAATCTTGATCAGTTTGTTAATTGATTGGTAATTCAATTCTTGTAAGTTTGATTTACATATCCCATTTCTGTCTTGTATCGGACATTCGCCTGTCGCAAGAGCTTCTTTGAAAAGCTTACTTGCACCTAGTTCTTTCCAGCTATAACCATTACTCATAGTTTGTTTAACATTTTCTTTTACATCCGCAGTGAATACAGTATCAAGTTTGTATGGTTCTAATCGACTTGAACCGATAATTTTAACCATGTCTTCATTCGTCACTACATCTAATGAGAATCTATTAAAGTTGTAAAAATATTGAGGCGAAGTCAGTCGCTTTAACGGCACACTTGTTTCAAAAGTATAAATGTCTTCAGTTGATGCATATACACTTTCTAATTGACTCTTCATTTTTAAAAAGCCAAGATTACTTTCATTAATAGACTGTAGATTTGGTCTTATTTTGTTCAGATATTCAATCTTAGCATCTTCCCATAACTCATTATTATTTGACATTGTTGCAGTTAAAATACCATTACTCATAGCTGATAACAAAATTTCTACTGCTTGCGCTCTTGCTGAAATATCTTGTTTATGAATATCAACCAATGCTGGATCAGCGTATGTCGCAGTCATGATTCCATCTTCAATAATAAAACAAGCTGAATCGAAGCCACCTCCAATATCAATCATTGCACTATTCTTGATATTTTTATCCATTGCATTCCATCTATAAGCATACTCTTCTTTGAAACTGTACGTAGACTTTCCGTTTCCATTAGTTCTGTCTTGCAAAGCACAATCAACAGCCATCTGCATACGAATTGTTTTCTCAACAAATGGTTGTATGAAATGCCAACCGTTAACATTGTGTCTTAGATTTGGATCTTTATGTCCTTCTGCAAACAATAAGCTGAATGATGCTGTGAATAATTTCAGTGCATTTAACTCTGCAAGCTCAGTCGTTGTGAAGTTTTGCTGACCATCATACTTAAAAACTGGCAATGAAATCTTTTTAAAATCTTCAACCAACGATTTGTAAGTTAATGTATTTTTAAAATCTGTATGTGTTGCTTGTGCTTCCTTAGCTGCTGCATATGACAGAGCTAACTTTCCTGTTATGTTTTGTAGGATTGAACCAAATACTAAGTCAACTTTTTCAAACTCGTTTTCCATAAAGTTCAAATCTTGTGATTGTGTAGATTGAAAATCTTCATACAAGCTTGTCTCTGCATTCATGTTTTTTGCAGTTTTACCTTGTATAAAATTCTGAGCAATGTTCAATACATTGTTCTGAACTTTTGCAAATGATTTTTCATAACCAAATGAAGAATCTGCACAGTTGTAATCATATGTCTCTCCTCCATTTACAAAATTTGCTGCAGATGGAATATCTAAAAGATGAGCGCTTGTAACTATGTAAGAACCGATACCCTCTTCAGACCAAGTATCAAAATTAACTTCGAAGTTTAAATCAGCTTCAACTCTGTCTTTATCCAAACAAGCATTAAGCTGTTCAAAATATTCAGCAACACTTGGTTCATCAATATCGTTGCCACCAGAATGGTTGAAATCAAAATCTACTTCTAAGTTCGAACCATATGTACTACGAGTTATTTTGTTACCAGTTGCTACGTTGATAGCTTCTGTTAGATGAAGAAAATCACTCAGTTGTTTGTGTTGATTTTCGATATGCGCAATCGATGGTGCAAGTAGATTGTTGTTTTCAAAAAGTTCTATGTTCTTATCAACATTGTGTTTCGAATACAGTAGATGATTGTATTGTGCTGTAGCGTGCATCCAACCTCTAACAGCATATTCAGGAACTTTAGTGCCAGTATATGCCAAGATAGCAAATAGAATTGCAATCAATACTCCTTTTAAAGCTGATTGGTTTTTCGAGAAAACAGCAAACATTGCTAATGCAAAGCCGACAAGCAACATTGAAATTGGCATGAATCTTTCAACGTAGTTTTGAAGTGGTACATTGTCATCGAAATAATCAACCATTCGATCAAAGTTTCCGCCAAGATGAGAAACAGTGTTTTTCATCTCAGCGAATGTTTCCTTGTCGATTATAGCTGTTGCAACTGATAAGAATCTAAAGTCAACTGCTTGCAAGTGACCCCCACATGATTCATACATATCAATGCTGTTATCTCCTTTAACAAAGTTCCCATACTTGCTTGAAATCTCAGTTGCAGTTAGACAATCCTTTGCATCTTCTAAATCTGCAACTGCGTAACTAAAAGATGAAACAAAGATTGAAAATATCAAAAACACAAATGAGAACTTGTTTTTTAATTTACTCATAATTATATACTCCTTATTTACAATTCAGTTAACCATTAAATTAAAAAAATACAATACAAGAGATTATATAAATTGAATTTTATGATTTCTAAATAATCAAAAAAAACAATGAATGCAACTTATGTCCTTTAATATATTGAAAAATCGACAGTGGTAAAACAAATCAAAAGCAATAAATGATTTTCTATTAATTTTTAATTTATGAAAATTTAATTCGGACTTTTTGCCAGAGAACTAAAATACACATTAGATTTTAAATCTTTTAATTATTCTCACAAGCCCGAACAACTTAATTTAGATATGATAAACACACAACTACGAATATCTTAATCATCCAGAATAGCGACTTGTCGCATGCTCTTAAAAAGAAGAATCCTAACAAAGCCAATTCATAAAGAATTAATACTTCATCAAAAATGTCTCACAATATTTCATGCATTTTAAAAAATATTCACAAAAAACATTACAATCGAAAAGATTAAGATCTAAAGATTCAAATCAAAAACATTAAAGATTCAAAAAAATAGTATTTCCTTTAATGTAAATAAAATTTTTCCAATGCAAGACATGACCTTCTATGGTATGGGAATAAATCCCCATAGCCATAAAAGGTCGGACAAAGATATAAATTTTAATTACTTCCATTCGGTCGTTGTTTAGGGATTGACTGATTTCTTTTATGTGGCTTACTGTATAGTATTAGTTAGTTATTACTTATATAAGGAGAGACATTATGACTATTAAAACAGATAAAGCGACAATCACAAAAGCATATAAATCATTTGAAGAAATTTCAAAGCAAGAGCAAATGATACCAGCAATAAAGCAGTTTATTGAATATTCAAAAACAAGATCTGACCAAATTAAAACAGAAACATTTGATACTCATTCAGAACTCTGTTTTGATGCAACGGTTTCTGAAATAATGAGGAGGAAAGATTTTATTACATTGCTATGGATTGACTACATAGAAGATACAGATAACAAGTCAAAATCAAAAATTACATTAGATAAGTTTTACGACCATTGCTTAAGTGAATACTCAACAAAATCAATTACAAAAAAATTAGAAAACTCTGATTTCGAAAAAATCAAAAAAGCAGTTCTTGCTAAAATTGAAAACCTAGCAGGTAACAATAAACAAAACTGGATTAACTTAAGTAAGTTAACTATGGGTTCTTTAAAAGAGAAATCAAACGCAAAGCAAGCCAACCCAAGAAATCCTATTTCGAACAACTCAGATTTACAAAGTAGCTCAGTTACGGAATCAAAACAACAACCTAACTCTTAACCAGATTTAGGTTACAAATCATATCAATTAGAAATTAGGAACTACTACATATGAATAAACAAACAAATCACAAAAAGGACTTAAAAAAGATTCTATATGTTCCAATGAAGAAAGAAGCAACAACAAGACTTCGAGCAATCTATAGTCAGTTTGGAGTGAGGAATCTCGCTCCTTTTCTTGAAGGAATTATCAACGGTAAGAAGTTCACTTTCGTAGCAAGTGAAGATAGATCAGTTAAGAGAAATTCTGGAAATCTATTCCAACGAAATGAAGCACAGATTAGAGAACACTTTGCTATTTACATGAAAAACGGAAAGTCCATTTTTGACCAGAACAATGCGGCAGCAATTGACATTGTTTACGACTTACCTTTAACGAAAGGACTGAAATACTTACAGACTACTCCAAAGACAAACACTAATTATGTTAATGTTTGTTTAGAGTATATAGAGCTGGCTCTAGAGCAACGTGATACCTACTTTACAGAGTTTCAGATGGTCGATGTCGAGCATGATGATGAATGGTTTAAATGGTACTTTAACGAGCTTTCAGAATTAGTCCAACTTTCAGGCGGAAACGATACCAGTATCAATATTGATAGAACTATGTTCGATGCGTATGTTACTGAAATATTCAGACCGAGAGCGAACGAATTACAGCACGAAACTGCACAGACCTTGTCAAAGCTATTGGAACAAACTAGACGCTCCACTGATTCATCAGACGAATCGAATCAGTTTGTAAAGGCAGTAATTGAAAAGGAGATCAAGGAGATTCTTTGTGGCGAAACTGTTTACATACCGAGCACAGGTAAACTCTCAAAAAGGTCACTGGCAAAGAAACCAACTCGATACCAATCATTAATACGAGTTGCACAAGACCTGAGAATTGAAGAACGTGCGATTAGCAACAAACACAAAGCAGTCGTTAGTGAAATTGACACTGCAATGCTGAATCTTAATGAAGCAGTTCTTGAATGTAATAAAATAAAGTTATCTGCAAAAGATGAACAAGGTTCAGTTCGTGATTTGAATGGAGAAGAAATGCAATTAATTTACAAAACTTTAATGAAAGCCATATCTCATACTGCTCAGGTTTGTATCAATGCAATTACAAAAAATGCTGCACAGGAATACATAGATATAATGACTAAAGACTATGGATACAAATGGAAATAATTAAAATTGTAATCGTAAATTGATTAAGGTATTTTACTCATAGCATTAAATGTAAATTGACTTATTACATCAACAATGGTAGTACATGTAATAAGACATTTAATTATTTAAGGAACACATTATGAGTATCAATAGAGATAACACAACATTTAAAAAAGCAATTGCAATATCTATTATTTTTGCACTTGGATCATCATTTATTTTTAACTGGTTATTTGCTGACCTTGTCGATTGGCTTCAACCAAATTCTAACGATTATGTTGTAACATTAACTTATGCTGTTGGCACTATTATGTTTTTTGGTACTCTATACGCATGGTACACAAATGAAGATTAAAAGTTTCAAATCAATTTAACAAAAGAAGTGTAAATCGACACTTCTTTTTTTTTGCCTAAAAAACATTTCATTAAAAAAACCAAAATAATGACTTCTTTTAAAATGAGAAAAATAAAGTCTTTGACAATTAATATTTTTTAATCATAATATATTTTCACAATATATTAATTAAAAATAGGAGGCTATATGAGTTATTACATAATTGAAAAAAACAGAATTGTTCTGTCAGGAAGCATAGACACACTTATGGCTGAAAAGGTTTCTTGTGATATAGAATATGATGAAATTGAACCAGAGGATATTTTTAAATTATTAGATATAAAAAATACAATTCACGACATTGATTGGAATTGTGATTTGTTTACTGATGGAAAAGCTTGTTCTGGTAATCGATTGATTGAAAGTGATGATAGACCCATAGTTATAAACTTTGAAGAAGAAACTCTTTATGATCCGTTTTTTGTTTTCAAAGCGATTGATGGTAAAACATATTACGTTCAAGACATTTATTTTAGTGATTTCGAAAGCTATAGAGTTTTGAACTTCACGAAGGAAGAGCTATTGAAAATCTGGCAGAATGTTGACGAAGTGAATGGTTTTGACGATTTAATACAAGAAGCTTTGTATAAAAACACTTACATCGTAGAAGAAGAGATTAAGTTATCTAGGATAACCGATACAGTTCCAGATGATGCAATTGATGTTGATGATGAATTGTTTGATTTACTTGAAGATGGAAAGTATCGAGAATTTTTAGAAGAATTATTAGAAATAGATTTGATAGAAGAGATAACAAAGCCAAATCAAGGTTAGATGATTAATATTTGTATCCTATAAGTTATTAGGGAAAGATGCTTATGCTTAGTAATTCACCATTCACTTTAAAACAAGAGCTACCGCTTTTAAGCGGTAGCTCTTTGTTTATCATTTGTTTTGACCGTTTCTAACTTTTGATTTACGTTTTGGCGTAAAATCGGGTTTTGGTGGTGCAACACCCTTCCGAGATTGCTCAAACTCAATACTGTTTAGATTCACTGACTTACCATTCTTCATTTTAAGCGGTTCAAGCTTATCATTTAACACTAAGTGTCCCTTGCCAGCATTCAGTGCTTCATAGGCAACATATGTGCGTTCTGGATCGATATTAGGATCACCCTCAACAAACAATTCAAGTTCTACGTTGTCCAGTCTTGCGAAAGCCTCTCCGTCAACGATAGACTTAGATCTTAGCTTGTTGTATTGTCTGCAAAATTTGTAATTGCCCTTCCCTAGCACATTATCAATTCTCTTATCCAGTTTGTTGAACATCTGTCTGTCTAATTCATTCGTTACGCCCATAACATCATCTTTGAGCGATGAATAGTTATCGATGTCGAGAAGCGACTTCATTTCATAACCAACACCTGAGTTAGTCTTACATGGAATGTTTTTGTCGTGAATCAATCTCATCTTATGGTCATTCTCAAATTTAAAAGTAGTCTCATGAAAATCATTTTTGAATGTACTTTTAAAATATTGTGAATCTCTATTCGCATATATGAATGCATCGTGCAGAACAACACCATTCGGATTATCAAGCTCAACTATATAGTTCTGGGTGTTTAAAAATCGTTTACCTGAAGTTTTACTTTCAAGCAAAGTCAGTCTCTTTGGACTTTTGGTTACATCAGACACGAATCCTTTTAGCTGGCAGTATTTATCATTGTCTTCAACATCATTTTTATATTTCTTATCTAATCCAAAGTAAGCTTCGCTCACCAAAGCTAACAATTCTAAGTTGTTAACTCCATTGACATTGCCTTTTGTCTCATTTTCAAATATGTCATCTTCATAAAGTCTTACGTCCAAACCCATCGAAGTTCTTTTAACTGGTGCGCTTAAATCACTTAAATTTTGTATGACTAGTTGAGAGTTAAGCTTTGTGTCAACTTTGTGATAGTTCATTTCAACGTTTAATCTTTTTTGTTCACTTGCTAATTCCATATCTGGTTGAAATTCAGCAAGAAGTTTTGAAATTGTATTACTCATATTAAAAATCTCCTTTTAATAAATATGATTAAAATTTATGTTTGCACATGTAATACTTATACCATTTATTTTATAAAAAACAAAATCGCCACTATAAGTGGCGACTTTTAATTCCATACATTGTTAATATTTTGCTAAAGGAATTGTTTGTTTTGATTCCATTTGATTTAAAACACCTACATCTACCAAATCGTCCGAAGCAAAAATTTCATTACAAACTTTTGAGTATGCATCATTAATTAACAATTTCTTTTTATCTGGACACATCTGTTTATCAATCTTTCTTTGACACTGATTAGTATAACTCAAAACTATTATTTCTCCTGTCTCAGCTAAATCTATCTTTGCACCTTTAATATCATTGTGAATAGTTGCGTTGTGATTAAACTTACCTATTGCAAATAGTATTCTTTCCACATTCATTTCTTACTCCTTAAAATTATTTTGTCGTCAATACATTTAATATCACAAATAATGTATATTACAAATCGTCAGTATACATTATTTAGAATATTGCGAATTTACAAAGAAAATTAAATTCTATCAATAAGTATTTTGAGGTACGATTATCATTCTTTTTTAAGCATGAGACAAATGTCGTAACCTAATTTATTTTTAATCATCATTTCATATTTCATTAACTCATTATTTATAAAACTTGTACCAATCCAACTAGGTAATAGTTCCTTTGTTTTACAAAACAAATCAGGGAATTTATTTACGTAATAATTGCAATCTGAATCAACTAATATTTCAAGCCCTTTGGTTATTTTTGATGAATCGAATAATACATTTATCTCATTGATAATTTCTTCTGCGTGAGTATACACAATCTGAAAATCAATGTAGTCAAAGTCTATGTCAGATAAATCGATGTCTCCAAGTTCTTCAAACTCGATATCTAAGAACTCAAACTCATCGTGTCCATCAAGTTGTTCTTCAGTCTCAGTCGAACCCTTAACGTTTTGAAGTTCAGTTTGTAAACTTTTGATTCTCTCTAACAGATCTAATTTTTCAACTTCCAATTTTTTTACTGTAACTAAGATTGGATATAATTCATTCAAAAGAGTTTCACTGAAATTATGAGTGAGGTTTGATTTAGTTCTATTTATGTCGGTTTTAAGCGTTGACATCAATTGCTTTAGTGTATAAAAATCATCAATCATATCATCATCCATCTTATCAAATGCTAATTTAAGCAATGCTGGTTGAATAACAGGATCAATTTCTTTTAACGCTCTAATTGCGTTCTTATGTGCTCTATATTCTGCTTTGAAGTTTGGGACTATAGCATTTTGGTAGTGCTCTATAAGCTGATTTGTTTCATTATACTGAATCATTGAATAATCAAACAGATTTTTTTCAATTAGATGTTTAACCCTTTGTTCGTCAGAAAAGTCAGACAGTTCCATCAAGTGTATATTCTGCTCTACAAAATATGGGAAGTGTTGTTGTTGTTTGTCACTCCACTTCAAAATATCAAGCATTGGAAAGTGTTCACTGACGTAAGAACGTAACGCTCTTAAATTCTCCAAATTTTCTTCAAACATATCCCCTTCTTCAGCTACATAAAGAAATAATTCTTCATTATAATTTAAAACGTCCAGTTTTAATTTTTCATAACGAGTATTTGATTTGTCAAAATCGTTAAACTCTATAACATTGATATAAATGTGTATTGTTTGCATAATTTCCTCCATTAATTTTATACATTGCATTATATTTAATTAGCATACATATAATATAATGCAACTTTATTAGTCAGATAATCAGTCACCTCAGTACACATTTAAAATATTAATGATACGATATAAGTTAAAGAATATATATAATGGAGTTTTAAATATGGTTCACGAAGGAAAAAGATTGGTATTTGATAGAATTGCTTTTTACAATCTTGTAAAGTATTTCATAACTAATAAAAACACAAAAAAATACGATCCAAAACGTGCGGATTTTGTCGGAGATATGTTCCCAGAAGAAATGAATGATTTGGGTATTTGGTTAAAGAAAAATGGCGAACGTGTTTCTAAACGTGTTTTAGAAAAGCATGTTAGAAATTATACAGATGAAGCATTTACTCTTATTGCTGAAAAGTATATTTTAAGTTCAGATCAGAAACGAAAATCAATTGTTCCAATTTATTTGGACAAAAATAATAAACCAGTACCATTATCAATACTCAAAGAATACTTTCACAAAAAATGCAAGGGTGAATTTACCCATGATGCTCTACACAAGCTTTTAGGAACTTCACCAGCAGACAAGCCATTCGAATCTGTCTCATATGAAGTTGCAAGTTTTAGTATGGGAGGAATTCCTTCCATGTTCATGTACTTCGGTTCTATTAACCCAACCGAGTTAGAATTTGAAAGACTCGAATCCTATCTACGTAATAAGCACAAAGGCGCTTCAGATAAGTTTATAGCTCAACAAATGAAAGACGAATTGAAGGAAGCAACAAAGTATTTTCTAGCTGAATTATCTGGAGACTTAGAAATCAGCGATGTTAGAGGTTTTTTCAACTTTCACATGGAACAAAATGATGGTCATAACCAGCATCATGGACATTTGCACTATGTAGTATCGGCTTTTAATCCTGTTACTAAGAAATTCTTTAATCCTAAGCGATATGACCTCGCTAAACAAAAAGCTCACATTGCGACTGAGAAGAAATACAAACACTGGTTCGAACAAGGTATTGCTGCTGGGTTAACACCAGAAGTTCAAGCGCTACGTAATGACTCATTGAGTCTGATTGTAAAGCAATTGCGCAAGTCACAAGGAAT
>JAYJMJ010286567.1:0-11142 GCA_036873875.1 Laminaria ephemera
CGATATAAACATGCCCAATTCTCTCTACAATAAACCGTGACTTGCCGGTGACTGCATCTACGGAGACCGTTACTTCTGCCGGCAAATCTATCCTCATTCAAAAACAAAATGAATACTTTGTATCGTAGCGTGCGCCAGAGCCTACCTCGACAGCCCCTCGGTGGGCGGCTTCGGACTTATTCAGTTTATCTTGGAGGAGGGCTTCCTTCGCCTGTTGGATGAAAAGCAAAGAACCACGAGTGGGGACAACGGTACCATTGTGGGAAGTAGTTAGCGATGCTGGATTGGAGGCAATGAAAGAACTCGTGGGATGAACGTTTAACATTGTGGTATATAGCTAGGGCGAGGGAATCCTTCTGGTGTCTCTCTTCCCTCGCTTGTGTGGTTGGAAGCAGAGAAGAGCGCGTGGGGTTGACGGGCACCGTTGTGATTGTGGTCAGGGCGAGGATGTTCTTGTAGTGTTCTGTGTTTGCATGAGACACACGCCACGGTAGAGACGCACCATTTTTTTTCTGAGGCTCTCCACTTGTGGAGCTCTATACCTCTCCAAAAAACTGATTTGAGGAAAAAACGAAAGTGTTGCCCGATGAAAAATCCCATGGCCTAGGTATACAACGATAGTTACGTATTGCAAAAAAAAAAAGAACGGAATTCCGACGATTTTGGGCGTTAAGGAGACCCCCGTCAGTCAGAAAACGTTCCAGCCAAAAAGTGCGACCTCTATCGCAGCACGCATCATGAAGTAAAAATGGCCTCGTGCCTCTATGATAAGACCAGAAGCGCGAAGTTTCCGTGAAGAAAAGGGAAAAGTTTCAACCGTACGAGCTAGATCTTAACTCCACCTAAACCCACCTGGAGCCAAAATAATTTTTTGACACACGCTACGAATAGAGGTGCAGCAGTTTTTTTCTGAGGCTCCTCACTTGAGGAGCTCTAAAAACCTCACCCACACACCGATTTTTTTAGTAAACCGAAAGTGCAACCCGATGAGCAAACCCATGGCGTAGGTATACAAAAAAAATCAGATTGGAAAAAAAAAGAAAAACGAATGACATTCCGACGATTTTGGGGTTAAGGAGCGCCGTCATTCACAAAATTCAGAAACAAAACAATCCAAAAAGTGCTACCTCTATTGTCGCACGCGTCCTTTTTTTTTTTTTTCGTCTGAGGCTCCTCACTTGAGGAGCTCTATACCTCTCCCCAAAAAACTTGTTTCGAGTAAAACTAAAAAAGTGAAACCCCGATGACCAAACCCTATGGCCTAGGGTATTAAAAATATTCATGTTGCAAAGCAAGAATGACAAATTCCGACGGATTTGGGTTAAGGAGCCCCGTCATTCAAAAAATATTTTTTGCCGAAAGTGCTACCTCTATCGTAGGGCGCGTCACAAGTAGTACGAGTGAGGCGTGCCACGTTACAGATAGCACGTTTTGGCTGAAAAGGTTTCTGCAGGACAGTGCTTTCTTAACCCAAAATCGTCGGATTTTCCATTCTTTTTTTTTTGGCAATTTATTTTCATTGTGTACCTATGGTTGTCTGCTTGCTTATCGAGTAGCTCTTTTTTATGTTTCCCCAAAATCAGTTTTGGAGAGAAAGGATGGAGCTCCTCAAGTGAGGAGCTTCAGAAAACGAATCGTGTAGATCTACCGTAGCTCGAGTAGTCTTTCCAAAGTGTACCGAACACCGCCAGTGTGAAATGGGGAGGCTTCACCTAAATATATTAATATTATAGCTGTCGCTTTGAACTCGGGCAGCAGGACAGCTGTTGTAACTATCCTCAACTCGTGTGGGCGTGTTTCGATCGGCGGCGGCGGACGTATCGTGTTTCGGTCGTCGGCGGCATGTGTCTATAGTCCGGCCTCGGCGATTTCGAAAGGGCGCGGGGCAAGTTAGAAACTGGCATTCGCTCGTCATAACGGAGCTACTGTAATACCGATGTAGTGATGCTACAGCTGTTTTTGTTTTCTTCACCTTGTGCGCCTTGATCTGCTCCGCAAGTTTTGCATCGCTCTCTTCCGGGGCCTGCCCCCCCGGGGTCTCGGTCGCTTTCGTCCCCTCGCTTGTTACCCCTGGTGTGTCCGGTTGCTGTGTCGACGACGCCCTTTGTTTCAAAGCCGCCACCTAATCATGGAACGTGACAAAGTCGTCGGGGGTAGGGGTACATTAGATAGCGCACGGACGAAGTAGCACCCTTGTGCCGGCAACCGAACGCAATCTACACAAGACACATACATACGTGGAAGTTTGGTGACCTTAAGTTACATTTTTACCCATCCGCCAGAGGAAAAATAAAGAAAAGAAGCACGCCCTTCGACAATACATTTCTGCGCTGTCGCAGCCTCCGTGCAGCCACCGCCTCTCCCTATGCTCCATTTTACGTCCATGTGGATAGTTATAGCATCTTCATTTCTATGCTGGTTTTCGTACCTCCATGTGCATAGCATCCTCCATGTCGACCAGGCTGCCTCGGTTGCACGCGAGATCCAATTCTGATTTCAGCTTCGTGCGGTCCTTGGCGTTCTATAAATTCAGCCACCGTCACCGTGAGCCGGGAATAGAGCAGCGATGAGGATAGGGGGGGGGGTCGAGGTTAGACGTGCCTGGTTTGGTGATCGGTGGCGGAATTCGCGTGTTTCCCTTGGAGGAAGCGTTGGGGGGAGCAATCGCTTCCACTTGTAAGAAAGCACTTCGTTATCATCTCGTCATGCGAAGGTAAAACAGTTATTCGTAATTATCTCGTCACGCGAAAGCGCAACGTTTACGGTCCTCACCACGGCCCTCACGACGGGAAAAGCACTGCGTGTATGCTTTGGGAAAACCATTCGTATCGAAACCATTCAGCGCAGGTGTCGCCGAGCTCACCAGGTGCAAGCCGAGCATGTCCGAAGAACAAAACACAAAGTCCGACACCACAGTGTTACGCTTGTACTTTTCGTGGCTTGGATCTTTTTTAATTTCATTTCATCATGTTTCTGGTTGTTGACACTCACGCTGCACATTGTCAGATACCTGGTAAAAAAAATAGCAAATGAAATAATAAAGCCTCGCCTACAAGAGGAGTCCGACAATAAAATCCTTGCCTGTACGTGCATCTCGGAGAAGTCCTTGCAGGCGACTTACCTCGTCGACGTGCTCATTGTACCTCACCCCAACATTGGCTATGAGAGAAAATAAACTCTTCTGTTCTATGGCCTAGGCATACAGCGAATAATTTTGTAAAAACGACACATGCTGCGATAGAGATGCGCCAGTTTTTTTCTTTTTTCTGAATCTCCTCACTTGAGGAGCTCTGTACTTCACACACAAACTGATTTCGGGGGGAAAAGAAAAGTGCAACCCGATGAACAATGAACAAACCCATGGCCTAGGTGTACCAAAAAACAAAAAAAAATCAGATTGCAAAACAAGAACGACATCCCGACGATTTTGGGTTAAGGAGCCCCATCATCCACAAAACAAAAACGCCTACAAGGGCTACCTCTATGGTGGCACGCCTCAAAACACAAATGGGATTCCGCCGACAATGGGTAGAATGTGCTGCAATACCCCTATCTTGCCGTCGATCACAAATATTTCGCAAAAATGTGCTGCAGTACCCCCGCTATATCGTGGCACGCGTCTGAACGAAAACACGAAGCCCGACGATATGCCTTTGCCCATGAGAAGCCGACACTATCTACTTGCCTGTGCGTCTCGGAGAAGCCCTTGCAGGCGAGTGACCTCATCGATGTGCTCATTCACCGCCCTGCGAAATCTCACCAAAGCTACCCACTTCTCCACGGCCTGAACGGGTGAGGTGGGATCCCCCGACAAGGGGCAATGCAGGCGGCCGATAACATTTTGGGGAACAGGGGGGGGGGGGGTTATTCTCCCAATGTTTCGTCGTCAAGCCTTCGCGACAGCAACGTGTACCTTCGTCGATTTTCCAGGGGTATTCTTACACTCCAGAGTGACTGGAGCCTGTCCTGTGACCACGGACTTGATTATGCGAGTTAATGTGAGAACAACAACAACAACAACAACCCTCGTCAATACCATCATTCTCGACCTCATCTCTCGATATAAACCCTCGTCAAGATCTCCATTCTGGACCTCAGCTCTTGATATTTTTCCTGGACGATCGGTTTCGGTGCCAGCCTATAGTACCAGCCTAAACATATAAAGTACTCACCCATCTTCCCTTCTCGAACGTAACCCCGCCGGGTTTCATCGCAGACAAAACAACAACAACAACAACAACAGCAACAACAATAACAACAACAACTCACCCATTTTCCCTTCTCGAACGTAACCCCGCCGGGTATCATTGACGACGAGATCCTCTTCCGCTCTTCTCCTCCTTCTCCTTCTCCGTCGTCATTTTCGTCGTGGGTTTGATCCATGGACCCCCGCCAGCTTAGGCCACCCACGCTGCCAACGCTGGACTCTTTTTCTGAGCTCCCCAAGAGTGACGGCGGTAAGCTTTTGTTGCCACTGGAGTCTTTATCCGAGGGCGCCAGGCTAGACAGCGGCAGGGTTTGGTTGCCACCTTTGTCCAACTGAAAGCGGAATATGAGCGGGCGGCGATTATCGCGGGGGGGCGAGTTTACAGGGTTGTACAGAGGCGTATGGATTGAGTTTTTGTTGGTGTACGCGCCTTTGCTCTCCGTCCATGTGTGGCATTGTTTCAGGGCGTCAAACATATCAACAACACCCGAGAGCAACACGCATCCAACCCTTGTACAACTCTAAGAGGCGCGCTACGATAGAGGTAGCACTTTTGGGCTGAAAATGTTTTTTTTGTTTCTGAATGACGGGGCTCCTTAACCCAAAATCGTCGGAATTCCGTTCTTTTTTTTTTGCAATATTTTTCATTGTGTACCTAGGTTAATCTGCTTTCTCATCGGGTAGCCCTTTTATTTTTCCCCCAAATCAGTTTTGGGGAGAAGGATAGAGGTCCTCAAGTGAGGAGCTTCAGAAAAAAAAAAATCGACACATGGCACGATAGAGGTGTAGTACCATTATTTTGTTTTCTCGGGCTCCTCACTTGAGGAGCTCTAAACCTCACCCAAAAAAATGATTTTTTTGAGAAAATTGAAAGTGCAACCCGATGAACAAACCTATGGCCCAGGCATACAAAAAAAATCATATTGCCAAACAAGAGTGACATTCCGACGATGTTGGGTTAAGGAGAGTCCCCGTGATTCAGAAACAAAAAAAAACGCCGAAAAGTGCTACCTCGATCGTAGCACGCGCCGTTGTTTTTAGGCACAAGTTACTTGGAATTAGAGTAGGGATATTTTGTTTTAGTAGTAAGAGGGTTAATCCCTTTTGGGGGGACACATCACTTGGAATTTTGTGTAGGATTTGTTTTGCCGTTGTGAAAGGGGAAAGCAGCCCATGCTGCCAAGCACACCGCTGCGCCTCCGTGAGCTCTACCGGCATACGTACGTGGTGTACGAGAGTGATGGCAGCGCGGCATCCAGAGCCCCGTATTGTCGACGCGGAAAGAGAATGCTGAACCCTTTTCGAGATGAAAATGAAGACAAGCACCGTGGTGGGGGGGGAAGGGATGGGACCACGGCTTGTCCAGAAGATGGAAAGCAAAAGTGAGATAAAAAGACAAAGCAAAAGCAAGTGAGTGGAATACCCACCTCCGCCTGCAGCTCCTGCGAATGTTCTTGAGCTGCCTTGAGAGCAGCGTTAGCCTCTTTCGCCTCCGACCTGTCCACACAACGAGAAGCGTCACATACAAAACACACGCACAAACAAGAAATCACCAGGCAATAAAGCAAGGCTCACTTTTTGGATAAGATCTTAACGAGCACGCGACACGGGCTTTGCACATTCGTGGATAGTACACCGTCAATGTTAGCACTACGTACCAGGGCAATAATGAGGGCTCCGGCGTCTGTTGCGCGAAGCACAACAGGAACTGGAAGGTGTGTTGCGCACAATGCTCGCCGTAGGCGTGTCAGCCCCCCGCAGGAGGGCCCGGAGGGCCCCTGGAGGGCCGCCGGAGATAGTCTCCCGCGTAGGGGTCGCCGGAGAGGCAATTGTTTGCGATATACGCGTGAATACACGCCCGACAAACGCTTGACCAAGTGCGTCTAGACGCCTAAACAGTTTTTTTGGTGATACATGTGTGAATGTACGCCCGAAAACCACATGATTATTGTAGGTGCGTTTAGACGCCTTTCAACAGTTTTTTCGCCTACGGCGAACACAAGAACGGTGCCTCGAACTTTTTCTCGCCTCCAATGAGAAGGACACGTCAGACTTCCTGCGGCGAAAGAAATTACGCGGCGCGAAACGCGTGTTGCGCTGCGCGCAACAGCTTTCCGGCGCCTGGAGCGCAAAACAGTGATTCCGACCAAACAGCTGCGCCCGTGCAACAGCGCAACAGCTAGTTAATGCCATGTGAAAATACAGTAATGATTTCCCCCCCAAACTACTACCTAATACCACCGTCTTGAGCGTTCACGTGTCACGATTCCAACTCGAGTTGCACCTACGTTAGAATAGCGTTATTGGGCACAGTAGTGTCATCTACCGCAAATCGATTTCCTGAACACTCAGTGGCTGTACGGAGAGCGACACAGGCCAATAAATCAGGGCCCATCCAAGGCACACGGCCCTTCTAAGGCGCGGCCCTTTCTAAGGCAAGGCCTTAACACAAAAACGCTCGCTAGGTCAAACAGAAAACGGCGTAGAGTAGTATCCTCAACGCTAGAAAAAATCACCAACAATTAGCACTGCGTACTACCGCGCTCATACATTGTGTGATCTCGCTGCTACGATAGAGGTAGCACTTTTTGACTGGAAATAAATTTTTCTGAACAACGGGGCTACCCTAACCCAAAATCGTCGGGATGTCCTTCTTGTTTTTGCGATCTGAATTTTTTTTGTATACCTAGGCCATGGGTTTGTTCATTGTTCTTCGGGTTGCACTTTTTTTGGTTTACACAAAAATCAGCTTGTGGGTGAAGAAGCACAGAGCTTTCTCAAGTGAGGAGAGAGACTCAGAAAAAAGCTGGTTCACCTCTATCGTAGCAAGCGACTCCCTTAACACTCAGTGACTGTTTGCTACAGTATCGGTGCACCATTTTTTTTCATCATCTCCTCACTTGAGGAGCTCAATACCTCCGCCAAAAAAAAACTGATTTTGAAGAAACTAAAGAAGGGCTACCCGATGGGAAATCCCATGGCCTAGGTGTACAACCAAACAATGTTGAAAAAACAAAAAAAACAATCAAAATTTTCGACGATTTTGGGGTTAAGGAGCGCCGTCATTCAGAAACATTACTCAACCAAAAAACAAGTGCTACCTCTACCGCATCACGTGTCTATCTATGGCGAGCGACAACTTTATGTAAAGCGACACAGACCAAGAATGCAGGGCCCTTCTAAGGCACGGCCCTTCTACAAGGCACACGGCCTGAACACGAAACGCTCGCCAGCTCACCCAGAAAAAAACGACAGTTAGTTTATGCTACCGCGCTCATACACTGTGTGGTTTACCGCAATCGATGTTCTTAGCATTCAGTGTCTGAATGGAGATCGGCAAATACCAAGAAAGCAGGACCCTTCTAAGGCACGACCTTGGCACGAAAATCTCGCCAGCTCAAAAACAAAAACAGTGACAGTAGGATGCTTGCGATTTCCAAGCTCTGTTGGGTTGGAAAAAACGTAAAAACAGTATTGAAACCGACGAATCTCATAGCCCAAGGCCAACCAACCCACGAGAACATTACGAAAACATATTTCTAACCTGTTTTCTCGCTGGTTTTTCGTGGGTTGGGTTGGCCTTGGATTGTGACGTTCGACGGTTTCAATACTATCATTATATGTTTTCCTACCCAACACCTATCCAACCAAAGTTGGTAGTTCGCAAGCACCCTAGTACAGTACAGGAGACCTAATATGAAACGTAAATTATTATTATTTAGGAGAGGGTGCATTCTACACTAAAATCAGTACAATGGCTCCCGAATTTCTTATCTTTATGAAAATCTCAGCCTGCCTTTCTTATCTCCCTGTATCTTAATATTAATAGGTGTTCTGTACGGTTGTATCGTCAACGCTGGGATATGTATTTTCTCACCTGGCCACGTGAAGTTCCTTCGACAGGGCAGACACCTTCGTTCACAGATAAAAACAGAAATGCACAGACGAAACGGGGGTGGGATGCGCAGAGGACTGCGAGGTCAGTATTAGATAGAGAGAAAGCAAGTAATACACGAGTGGGGGGGGGTGGGACAAGAACTACTACAAAATCAAACCTACGTGAGCTCGTATGTCGATGTCGAATGAAAGCACTCACGCGTCGGATCGACCACCGATCCCCACTTGGACATTTCAGGGGAGATCTGTATGGTCAAGCTCATGTTACCGGGTGGGAGTCGTACGATCTGCATGACCTAGCAAGTATTTCCAGGGTTGGACCTGTACTCTCTGTATACAGATCCTGCACATCATCTCAGAACGGCAAATACAATATCTACTGTAGATGATCTAGATCATGATCTAGATCATGATCTGTCGGTTGGAGCGAGGAAATAAGTGCTATCCCAAACACACATCCGCGTGCTCTCGTACTTCGAATGACAGCGCTCGAGAACGAGCAGGCAGAGCAGACGTTAACTAGAAGCAGGACACAACATTTACCTACGTTTGACTCGGTGAAAACACACGACACCGTGAATTCAACAGCGAATCTTTCGATGGGCCGGTACAGATGAGCGCCCTAACAAAAGGGGAGAGGTCGTCCATTTCCACGGGCGAACACAAGAAAACCCGACACGAGCGGACAATGCATAGACGGCAAACGTGATTCACCTTGAGCGTTGATTCCTCGAGGGCCATTGCAGCGTCATTGGCGCTCAAAACCGTCCTAAGTCTCTTGATCTCCGCCTTCGACGCCGCGAGGGCATCGCTAGCCTCTCCCGCTTCGTCTTGCGCGTTCTCCGTCGCTGACTGTAAAAAAAAAGTATGTACAAGACAGTGTCACCTTGTTACAAGTCCGGAGAGATTTCCATACCAATTCTACATCAACCATCAAGTTTTTTTGGGCTTGTACGTAAAACGCGCGTCGTGGTTAAACCAGAACCTATCTTTTCTTCGTCTCCTCACTTTGAAGAGTCCCGTATCTCACCCCAAACCTGATTTCAATTAAAAAAAAAGGTGGTTTTCGTTCCGATGAACAATCCCAGAGCCCAGGCATAGGACGAACAACATTGCAACACCCCAAAATGGCATCGCAGTGGTACAGGGTAGTTCCTCGGTTAAGTTGAGTCTCTCGTTTTTCTTTTTTTTTTTGGACACATGCTACGGTAAAGGTGCGCCAAATTGTTTTTGTGAGGCTCTACACCTCACCCAAAAAACTTTTTTTGAGTGAACTGAAAGGGCAACCCGGGTGACCAAACCTTAAGGCCTAACTGGTAGGTATTAGAAATGATTCAGGTTGCAAAACAAGAATGACATTCCGACGATTTTGGGTTAAGGAGCCCCGTCATTCACAAAAACAAAAAGCCAAAGAGTGCTATCACCTCTATCGCGGCAGGCCTCTCGGTTAAGGCGCCTCTCGTCGGTCAAAAACAGTTTTGCCCAAACGTGCTAATACTATCGTCACACGCGCCAACAACCAGGGTCAAGGTTTGGGTAAAGAGTAGAGTTGAAGCTGGGCTTCTCTGGGACATCGCACCTCAACTTCTGCGCGAAGCTCGTTGAACTGTTCGTTCAGGTTTGCCAAGTGTTGCTGGCTGGTTTCCAAGTTGGCCCTGCATCGCTCGTACCTCGCTCGCTCCTCCTCCAGCAGTTCCTTCGTAGCGCTGTGATCCACCTGCCCCTCCCCCCCGCCCCCCCCCAGACAGTGTTCGAGCCCGCGACAGGAGGAAGAGCAAATATCGCATCGGAAGTTAGCCGTTTATCGTTTGTATGCGCCTTGCGGCTATTCAACGCGCCGCATAGGTACAAGCAACGTTGTTGGCGTTCGTACCGGCCAAGGCCACAGGCACGGTGTACCCACGTATTATAAGAGTGCCAGTGATTGTTGACGCATGCTATTATACAGCAGAGGTACGCCTAACTTTTTATGAGGCTGCTCACTTGAGGGGTTCGCCCCAAAAAACAAATTTAAGCACGGTAAAGGTGCACCATATTTTTCTTCTTCTGGGGCTCGTCACTTGAGGAGCTTCATACCTCACCCAAAAACTTATTTGGAGTGAACTGAAAAGTGCAACCCGATGAACGAAACCCATGGCCTAGGGTACACAAAATATTCGTGTTGCAAAACAAGAAATGATTTTCCGACGGTTTTTGGGTTAAGGAGCCCCGTCATTCAGAAACAACATTGTCCGAAAAAGGGCTACCTCTATCGTGGCGCGTGTCTTCGCGAAGAAAACAATGTGCCCTTCATCCGATGAAGAATCTCGTGGCCTAGGAACAAAACGCATTTTTTTTTTTTTTTACTGGGTGCCTATTAGTAGGGTGTTTGCGATTTCCAAACTCTATTGGGTTGGAAAAAATGTAAAAACTAGTATTGAAACCGACGAATTTCGTAGCCCATGGCCAGCCAACCCACGAAAAAATTAGGTTGGAAAATTGAAAAAATGGTAGGGAAAAAAAAAAACTAACCCAATTTTGTTTTGCCGAATTTTCGTGGGTTGGGTTGGCCGTAGATTGTGATTTCGACGGTTTCAATACTATTACTATATGTTTCCTAGCCAACTCCTACACAACGAAAGTTGGTACATCGCAAACACGCCTATATAGCTCTATCCACTAGAACACTGAGTCGCTGTGACTGAGTGGTCTAGTGGATAGAGCTATATAACCAAAAATATATATACTTCCGGAGCTCGTAGCACCAATCTCGCCAGCATTGACCTCCGGGGCACTCCCCTCGCCACAGGACAGGTGTCTAGGAATATACTATCATAGCCAGCTTCATATTTATTTTTTTCAAGCGTGGGTGAAGCGCTACCCACTATTACGGTGGAACATAGTAATGAGGACCAAATATGGTTAGTAAAAACAGTGGAATATATAGGTTTTTGTGTATATCGTTGGTCCTGATTACTATGGTACGGAGGGCCATAGTAATCTAGTAATGAGGAGTAATCTAGTAATGAGGAGTAATCTAGTAATGAGGAGTAATCTAG
>JAYJMJ010286578.1:0-11141 GCA_036873875.1 Laminaria ephemera
CCCTCCCCCCCCCCCCCCGCCCCCTATCCCTACAGCGTTAAAGCCTCAGCGGTGGAAACCCAATGTTTGGAGCATGTCTTCCCCCTCCCCCGCCCGTGATATCCTTTCCCCTCGCGTTAATCCTTCTGCTACTGCTGAAATGATGCCACACGTCGCATTATATGTAATAACCTACGTGCATACTGGTAGTTTTGTTTTTTGTTGCCTTCGTTTTCGTCTTCTCTCGGGATATGTCTGTGAGTGACCGGCGTTGAAGCTTACTGTGCTGCACATCGTCACATTTAGAGAATGGCAAACGTAACAGTGTTTTGTTTTGCTGTCGCTTGGTTTTGTTCTATATTTTGGGAATGTTTTTGTGAGTGCGATCGACGTTGGAGCTCATGCTGCAACATTGTCCGATGGCAATGATCGAAATAATGAAATAGTACTTCTGCCTTCTGTGAATGTTCATGATGAGTGATTGACATTGAAGGTTATGCTACACACCGTCGGATGGAAATACTTAAATAATGCTAACAACAGCTCAAACAAACGTTTGCGCGCTGCACACCCTTCCCGGCGTTTGTTTTTACCTTGGCTTTACTTTTTCAGGAATTTGGCGCAGACTACGCCTTCGCCTCCACGTTTCTTGACTTCGGAGACAAGGTATTTATGTACCTTTTTGTTTTTTAGTACCGTATACTATAATCAAGATAACACACCCCCTGGGACCAATTTCAGATCCGAATCCCCCCAAAACCAGGGGAACACAAACAACGAAAGGGTCGGCTTTCGGAAGATATCGAGGAGATCTCGTTAAGATCTCGTTGAGATCTTTCCAAGGATGCGTGCGTCCCTCGGGGCTTGCACTCTACCGGTCGTCGAGAAAGCCGGCATTAATACTCGCCCGAGGGGGTATACACTTGTCATGTACGGTACCTGTATATTAACGGTAACAAACAGGACACCGATAGTACATTTTGGCCATACGTTGGGAGACAAGGTGTATATGTTTTAGTACGGGTATATATGCAGTAAGAAATAGGACATGCGTTAGCTACAACAGGTGTTTGGTCAAACCATTTCTTCGCTTCGGATATTTCGGTTTTTTTTTTTGTGTGTTTTAGTAAGAGACAGAACACCAATATGTTTAAAAGTGGATGAACGCTCTCACCCAGGCGTCACGCTTTCGGAAGCCGGGGGGCTACCAAGCACTGCGATGTGAAGTCCCTCCATAATGACAAGACACATGCTACTAATAGTACGATAGAGGTGAATGATATCATTGTTTTTCGTGAGTCTCCTCACTTGAAGAGCTCTGTACTTCACCCACAAACTGATTTTGTGTAAACTAAGAGTGTAACCCGATGAACAAATCCATGGCCTAGGTATACAAAAAAATTCAGATTGCAAAACAAGAACGACATCCCGACGATTTTGGGTTAAGGAGCCCCGTTATTCATAAACATTTTTGTCGAACAGTGCTACCTCTATCGTGGCACGCGTGATTGGATCTGACAATCAATAGTATGTTTATAAGCCATCTGACAATCAATAGTATGTTTATAAGCCATCTGACAATCAATAGTATGTGTATAAGCCTGCTTCTAAAAAGACCAATAGTATGTTTATAAGCCTGCTTCTAAAAATACCAATAGTATGTTTGTAATGTTTATAAGCCTGCTTCTAAAAGACCAATAGTATGTTTGTAACCTGCTTCTAAAAAGACCAATAGTATGTTTGTAAGCCTGCTTATAAAAAGACCAATAGTACGTTTATAAGCCTCATGAAGACCTTAAGTGTTGACGTTCACACTACCTCATACCAGGTAATGAGGATTATTTAAGGGGTTACACAATACCTGGTACGTTAATTGGTGTGTTGGGAGACGGTATGTACGGTACGTATATCAGCAGCTGCTTTTTTTTTTTCATGCTGTTGCACCTTGTCTAGATATACACCGTAACCACCGAGCTACACATAACAGTCAGCGCTGACCTGCCGTATACTACAATCAAGATAACACACCCCCTGGGAAGAATTTCAGAGGCGATTGCGTCCCAAACAAGGGGGGCACACAAAAAACGGCAATGGTGCCTTCGGAAAGGTCTCGTCAAAAAGATCACTCCATACACGCATCGCTCGGCGTTTGCACTTTCCCCTCTGTCGAGAAAAGCAGCAAAAACAGCAAAAAACAGCCGATGCGTACTACGACAGATGGAGCACTTTTTGGCTAAAAAGATTTTGTGAATGACGGGGCTCCTTAACCCAAAAATCGTCAGAATTTCATGATTTTTTTTTTGCAATATATGATTTTTTTTTATACCTAGGCCATGGGATTGTTCATCGGGGAGCACCTTTAACTTTCTCCAAATAAGTTCTTGGGAGAGGTACGGAGCTCCTCCAGTGATCCAGTGAGGAGCCTCAGAAAAACAATCATGCACCTCTACCGTAGCGTGCGTCAGCCTTCAAAATCGGCCGGAGGGGTGTGTTATTTTGCGTGTTGTATGACTCGTGCCACGTTACGAGGGGTGCCACTTTTGGGGGGCGAAACGTTTCTGATAGATGGGACTCCTCGACGGAGAAACTTACCGAAAATCGTTCGAACCCTGCTTGTGATTTCAAATATTTTCCATTCATACGCCTAGGCCATGGGGTTTTTCATCGAGTTTAAACCGTACCATTATTCCCAAAGTCGATTTCGGGTAGACGCGCGCTACGATAGATGTACCAGGTAGCACTTTTCGGCTGAAAACGTTTTCTGAATGACGGGGCTCCTTATCCCAAAATCGTCGTCGTTTTGTTTTGTTTTTTTTCGCAATTTTGTTCGTCGTATACCTAGGCCATGGGATTGTTCATCGGGTAGCGCTATTACGGAGGAACGTAGTAATCAGGACCAAATATGGTTAGTAAAAGCTGTGAAATATATAGGTTTTAGTGTATGTCGAGGGTCCTCATTACTATGGTCCTCCGTAAATAGTATGTTTCCCCAAATCAGTTTTTTGGAAGAGGTATAGAGATTCTCACGTGAGAAGCCTCAGAATAATTGGGTATGTGCACCTCTGCCGTAGCGTGTGTCTCAAGAAAACACAAAACAGTGCGTACACCCTCACCGTCGCACGCATCGTTCGGTATGGTGGTAGGGTTGATTATGGTAAGTCCCTGTAACACGCCTCCTCGTATGTTCCAATTCAGGCACAAGGGCTGTGGAATTTCGCCGAGGAGTACATACGCGAAAAGAAAATATCGCCTACCTTTTGGAACTCCCCCAGACGTGCCGGAAGCCGGTTCAAGGTGAGCACTCGGTTTTGATTCGCCGGTTTGTTTTGAATGAAGACGTTTTGCTTTCCACTGTATTAGTATTGTTTTGGCCGTCCAATACTGTGCGGCATGAGCTTCAACTCGAGATCGATCGTTCGTAAAACATTCCCGGACACATTTTGTTTTGTTCCCTTGGTTTTATCCTCCTTTCTGCGGATGATAGTGAGTGATCGATATTGAAGCTCGTGCTCCTCCACATTTTCGAAAGCCGGGCTAAGGTGCACGCTCGGTATTGATTCGCCACTTCGTTCATCGTATGGTATCAAATATCGGTCGCCCCGATGGTCTAGTGGTTAACCTCGAATACTACTAAGGTTGGAGTCAGGGGTTCTAATCTCGGTATGTATGGAGATTTTTATTTCTAGAGACACCAACTGCCGAGAGCACTTTATAGCGTGGGTAAGCACAATTCGACGCGAGTAGACAAGGAAAGAAAGTGCTGAACTCTTCTCGCGAAAAAAACGAAGCCGTAGTGGGGAGGGGAGAAGAGCCTGCTAAGTGACCCCGGATCTGAGTTACGACTAAGGAGGGAGAAGGAGTAAGAAAACGTGCGAAGATGGGATGAGCAAAAAAAACAAAAAAAGTGTAAGGGTAGAAGAATAAATCAGACTTCACAATGCAATACCTGGTACGTGCTTGGTTTATTTCCATCGATACTTCGAACAATTCATGGACCGAGAAGGGAGATTTGCTGTTTGTGTCACAATGTTTTGGTGGCTCGCTTTCGCGGGAAGGCAATTTTCGGGAATCGTGTGTTGGTGGGACCTAAATCACAGCTTTTTTGTGGCTCGCTGTGGCGAAAAAGCAGTTTTCGGGTATTGTGTGTTGGTGGGAGCTATTTCACAGTGTTCTGCTGGTTCGCTTTGGCGAGAAGGCAGTTATCGAGAGACGTGTGTTGGTGCTAAATCACATTGTTTGCTTTGTGTGATGTCACGGTGTTTTGGTGGCTCTCTTTGGCGAGAAAGCAATTTTCGGGTATGGTGTGTTGGTGGGAGCTAAATCACAGTGTTCTCGTGGCTCGCTTTGGCGAGAAGGCAGTTATCGGGCGACGTGTGTTGGTCGTTACTAAATCACATTGTTCGCTTTGTATGATGTCACAGTGTTTTGGTGGCTCACTTTGGCGAGAAAGCAGTTTTCGGGAGTCGTGTGTTGGGGGGAGCTAAGTCACAGTAGTGTTTTGGTGGTTCGCGTTTGCGAGAAGGCAGTTATCAAGAGACGTGTGTTGGTGGGAGCTAAATCGCGTGTTTTGGTGGCTCGCTTCAGCGAGAAGGCAGTGTTCGGGAATCGTGTGTTGGAGGGAGCTGAGTCACAATCAGTAAGTAGTGTTTTGGTGGCTCGCTTCTCCGAGAAGGCAGTTATCAGGAGACGTGTGTTGGTGGGAGCTAAGTCACAGTGTGTTGGTGGGTCGCTTTGGCCAGAAGGCACTTTTCGGGAGACGTATGTTGGTGGGGGCTACGTGCGTATATTGAAGTGGCAGCGTTTTGGCAAGTGAATTTTATTCGAGAGCCCGTGAGAGAAGGCACTTTAAGGGAGTAAAAGGTATGTTTTACGCGTGATACTGCGTGATATGGGGTTACATGCATGTCACAGGTTACATCGTATGTGTAACCGATCGGAACGAATAAAGCTGAGGGCTAGGGTCATGATGTGGCAAGCGATACCTGATACATGCATAGTCTATCTGCTTGGGAGGGTGAACATGCATAGACTACGAGTATGCGACGAGTATGCATGTTGACGATGCCTACAACAGGCATCGGATAGAATCAAAGGACCAAACCTCAGCGTGAGCGATGATGCGCGTAGTTCGAAGGAGCGCTCGCAGGAGTCTCGGAGGAGCCCAGAAAGGAAATCTGATTTATGGTATACTTGATTGCTTGCTCCCAAGATCGAAGGACGCTGACCAAGGAAGTCGGTAGGAGGTGGGCAGGAAACCTGTGCACGAACACTTCCCAAAACCACCAAGGGAGGGGCCGTATCAGACGCGTCCCCTGCTATTCGCAACGCCTCTTCCTCTGAAACCGTAAAGGTTGAAACTGTCACTCATAACTCGAAACATCCCCCCTAGCATAATGCGAATGACGGAGCAATATGCTACAGCAACCCTGTGACTATAACCAGGGGTATAGGGCCTTAAAGCTCTTTACAGAAATAATGGCCTCGAGGATAGGCAAACAAACCGAAAACACAGGGGCCATTCGAGGGAAGTCCTCGATAACAACCCTCCCCCTTGCCTTTTCACTGCGAGTTTAACTGCCTGACCACTATTCAATGGCTAAAAATCCGCATGTGCGCGAAATTAGCGTGCATGAAAGGAGCACGTAACTCCACGGGACTGACCCGTCTACTCCTCTTTGAGTCTGCCCACACACAATAAAATCCTCTATCAAGATGCAACGAGAAATTCAAACCGCCAAAGCACCACCGGCAAAGATATCTGACACATTTGACAAAAGCGGATCTTAGATGCCAGGCATCGAAGCACAAGAGGAAAACGTTTAACACAAGAAACCCCGACCGAAATAAATGATCGAAGGTCGAACACAAGCCACAACCAAATAGTCAACACGACAGCGTCATTGCTGAAATAACAAGACACCGCCATTGCTGGAGAGACCATACCCTCGACTTCCCTGCCTCCTCACAGAGCAGTGACGAACCAAGGAATAGGGCCCAACTCCTATGGCCGAAAATCAACGCAGATACCCCGGAGAAACCCGTTCTAACGAGTAACAACCAGGCGAAATCCCATTCATAATCCCCAAAAAATCAAACTGTTGCAATTGCAATCGAAGCGCAAAAGGCAAAAACAAAACAAAACAGCCAACACGGCCATTGAAACAAGAAATCGTCTTCAACAATCGCGTCTTCGTTGGTGTGGCGAGCTGACGACAGGGAAGAAAACCTCTGCTTGAAGCACCTCTCTGACGTCGTCGTTTCTGGCAACACGCTGGGAGCGGTAGGTCTGCCACCGGCGGTCTCCGTAATCGTACACCTGAACCTGCAGTCTGCGGCAAGTGGCGTACAGGGCTTGACGTAGACGGGGCATGCATGCTACGATAGAGGTGTATCTACTATTTTTTTAGGTTACTCACTTGAGGAGCTCTATACCTCCCGTCAACCAAACGAATGATAAAATGAAGAAAACAACCCAGTGTTAAGTGCCATGGCCTAGGTTAGGTATATAGCGAAGGATATTTAAAAGCAAGGATGGTATAAAAGTACAAAAGCGGTCGCGGAAAGTATCACGAGGCCAGTCAGTCGTCGACGTGTTAACAACTATCGACCAGTAACGGTTAGTGACTTGGGCGTGGAAACAACGCGGCAAGCGCGACCAAGGTGGATGTCAGTGTTAGTAGTGTTAGTGGGGATGCGCGTGGCACATCGGGCAAGAAAGGAAAATGCAATGACCGCCGTGTGTATACGATCATTAAAAGGGCATGTGGATTTGTTGGGAATTTGCGGTAAACGTTCGACGGCGTCTGCGTGGCAGTACGGACGAAGCACACACACACAGACGTGTGTGTACGGTTAATCGCGCGGTCTGACAGCACGACTTAATATAATGGCAGTATGAACCGGCGTGTAGGGCGGTAAGCTGACGCACGCGAGCAAGCAACGACAGAAGGTCGGACAGCAACGCCAGAAAGCAACAGCAGAGCAGCAGAGGAAAGGTACATGAGAGATGAATGCAAGTACAGCTGATGAATACAGCAGAACATGCGAGGTTTTGTACATACGAAGAAAGACAATGTGTGATGTGAACATGCATGGCATTCTGCTCGATTAAAAAGAACAGGCAATAGCATCATGCGGCTGTAAAACACAGCGAAACAACATACAGCAGCCGATGAGCACTATGAACAGGCGTGTAGGGCGGTAAGCCGACGCACGCGAGCAAGCAACGACAGAAGGTCGGACAGCAATGGCAGAAAGCAACAGTAGAGCAGCAGAGGAAAGGTACATGAGAAGATAATGCAAGGACAGCTGATGAATACAGCAGAACATGCGAGCTTTTGTTCAAACGAAGAAATACAATGTGCGATGTGTGCATGCATGGCATTCTGCTCGATTAAAGAGAACATGCTATAGCGTCATGCGCCTGTAGTAAGAACACGGCGAAACAACAGAGAGCAGCCGAGATAGGAGGCCAGGCAGCAACAACAAAAAACAATAGTACCAGCAGAGCAGCAGAGGAAATATACTTAAGATTTGAGAATATAGGACAACGAGCATGACCCCACTGTACAACGGGCGATGAAACAACGAGGTGTGCACGCATGTTCTTCTGCTCAACTATACTGAACTTGCAACGGCACACATGTCCTTCTGCTCAATCGAACTGAACTTGCAAAGGCATCATGCAGGTGACAGAGCGAAACAAAAGCAGCCGGCTAAAGAGAAAGGTTACAAATAATATCTGTGACTGCGCATCATTGGTTACATCAGAGGTGAGCACCAAGGAACAGAGTCACCCAGTTGGCGGCTACAGTGGAGAAGGCCAACCTTGTACAAACGAAACATTCCAACACACATGTATGCATGACATTTTGCTCCACTGAAATGAACAGGCGACAAAATCATGCGACGGTAAGAACTACATCGAGACACAAACCGACAGCAGCACAGAACATAATTCAATATTCAAGAAGGGAGCGGGCGAGGACACACGACGGCAAGGACATCATGTGTCTGTGAGTTTGTGTTCTTCGCGTAAAACTGTTATTTGCACCCATCTATATCCGACATCTCTAATGTCCGTGCCGTTGCCTCAACCTAGAGAGAGACAAGCTCTGGTCACAAACTACGAGACAGGAACAATATGCATCTAGCCACAGTAGTAAGGGGACTTGGCCATACGATGCCACACGTACTGAACTGAATACGACAGCGCACAGAGGAAATTTAATCAACTGACAGAAGAACAAATTATCCAAGGGGGGGAAGCAAGAGGTACCGAGCAAAACAGAAACGGATTTGGTTAGAACCAAAATACGTCAAGGCAAACAAATCCCACAGTAAGAGTAAGCAGCAGCAGACATTCAGCAAGAAGCAGATAGCACCGAGACATGCAGCAAGAATGCAGATAGCACCACCCAACCGGCTTCGGGGACAGCAACCAGACTGGGATCCGCATGAAACTGCTATAGGAATAAAAACATTGCCGCAAGGTCTGTCTCTTGCTTGCTGTGTCTGACGACGGTGATGTCCATGCCGCCGTCATCGCCTCCGTACCCCACGGACATACAACAGACAACACACATGGGACGGAAAATGTAACAAGGGAAGCAATAAAGGGAAGAGAGAGCGGTTCGACAAAGACAGCACGCATCATCAATGGTGATATCACAGTAAACATAACAGCAACATACAACAAAAGCAAGACACTTAGCAAACCTGCATGGGAAGAGCACCTACAAGAATAGCGTGTTTGCACAACCGGAAACGCCACGAAGGGTACATTATCTTGCTCGCAAACGCTGGGGACATGCGTGCGCTGTCGAGGCCGCAAAGCCATACAAATGTCAGACTGCGCGGGCATGGGCTGAAACCTCCCCGGCAAAAAAAACAAAAAAAACAGATGTGAACAGACAGAGTACACAAAAAATGAAAAAAATAACAGTATCATACTAGTTCACGAGTAATATTCAGAAGGCAAAAAATTCACAACATTTTTGTTGCATTAATTTGGTCACGAGCGGTAATCTACAGCTTGACCACAAGCAAGCGTGGATTAGTGAGTTTGATCACGGCCAACCCGAGGAAAACGTCTCTAATTTGAGATCAAGCAAACACGGAGTGGTATTTGCTCACGGGCCATCATGCGTTAGGACAGACATCTCCGCATCCGTCATGCGGGCCCAGAAAAATCCAGATTCAGAGATCTTACGTTACCCTGTGCTGTGGCGCCGACGAAACACGAGCAATACGCGAGCTGAACGGGGCATAACCAGCAGTACAACCATCGACACAAATAAACCGTTCTCGGTACCAAGTAATGTGTACCAGATACATGGTTGGAACAGCATGCAGCACCCAAAATAGTTATTAATACCAGGTACGTACAATAAACTTGCAGTAAAGAAAGGGAGCATACTACGGCGCCGTACAACAATAATAAACTTGCAGTAAAGAAGGGGAGCGTACCGTGGCACCAGGAAAACATACCCGGTATACTGGTAACGCATTATGTGAAATAGCACCTGAAACCCAAACACAACCTTTTTTCTACAATTTGGAAGCGAAACATGATGGACATGCACAGCGGAAGACAAGGGGCGACGGCAAAATCAGCAGCGACTGAGTACGGCTACGTGCTCGGGCATATGCTGCGTGTGCGCGTTCCATTCTGCACACATATGTGGAAGGACGATGATAAACGGAGAATGTCAGCACAGCAGTTCAGTATTACAACTTGGAAAGGCTTAAACCCAGAGTATACTGGTTGCTGTTTCCCTCCAGCAATAGAGACAGCAACGGCGGTCCTTACAACAGTCACAGGCATATCCATCGTGGAGACCTATCACTCATATGATATCGTAGCAGACATAAATCATACTAGTAGCATCCAACAACAACAAACGCCTGGTGCATGCATCTGGCCCATATGTGCCGCTAACACATGATAAACACATGCACGCAGCGCTAGCGGCGGAGCAGAGCAACGGGCAACGACGGCAGCAACGCGAGGCGAACCCCAACGGCAGCGAACTCACACGAGAGTGGTTATAGGGCCGGGGAGTAACTGAAGCGAGTGCCATACATAACGGGAAAAATCATGGACACGACAGACGACGGAGCACGGGACGGCGTAGAAAGCAAGGTGACGACTAAGGATGTGGCTGTACGTGCAGAAAGTGGGCAGCTGAGCATGTCAGTACTTTAGAGGATTGCACCCAGGAAAGGCTCAGACCCAGAGCAATCCGGTTGCTGTCTCCCTTCAACATAGGAGACAACAACAAGGTTCCAGGCGCAGACCAATCCGTTGTGGGCGTGGACAAGCAAGGATACGTGACAGGCACCCACTTAGCGGAGCTTCGCTATATTGTCTCCCTGTACGGGTGATGACTATAACCACGCTTCCACAAAGTACAGACCTGTCACTCCTATCTTATACCAGGGTACAATAAACAACCTGGTATGCATTCTATAAATAATAGAATTCCACATGCCCGTATCATTTCAAAACAGCATTTCATATCCCGGAGAATGCCATACACACAAGTTTGCAACTTTAATGGAAGCAGCATTCGGGGTTAGCACAATACCAGCACATCGAAGGGGGATATACTGTGAATATTACATACAGCAGCTGCTGTCGTCACGCTACAAATGCGTACAGAATACGGCAGTGGGTTCTAAACGCACCACGTTGAAAAACCAAGCAAAGACGACGGGCTGTCGTCCCGGTGGTCAAGTGGTTAACCTCAAAGACTACTTGGGTTGGAGTCAGGGGTTTGAATCTCGGTACGGAGATCTTTATTTCTAGAGACACCAACTGTCGAAAGCGCTTTATAGCGTGCGTAAGCACAGTTCGACGCGAGTCGACGAGGGAAAAAAGTGCTGAATTCTTCTCGCGACAAACAATTGAGGCGCGTACCGTAGTGGGGAGGGGGGGAAAGAGCCTGCTTAGTGACCCCGGATCTGAGTAACGACTAGGAAGGGAGAAGGTGAAAGAAAAGTGCGAAGATAATAAATGGGATGAGCAACCATAGAAGAAAAAAAACAACAACCCCGCGAAATATTTGGTTGCTTAGACCGGTACTTATGGCAAGCCGATCCTTAGCAAAAAAGTTTCCAAACTTTGTTTTAGAATTGTTTGCTGAAAGATTTCTCGTACG
>JAYJMJ010286595.1:0-11141 GCA_036873875.1 Laminaria ephemera
CCCAGCCTTCATAGATCCATCCCTCATTGAGTTCAGGGAGTTCGAGTCCCTGAACGGCTCCACCGTCGAGGCCGATGAACCAAACACCCGAGAGTTCATCGTCTTCTACAGCGGTGGTAGGGGTTCCGAGAATGTACACACCAGAGGCGTCAGCGAAATCGGTTCCAATGGCGGCTGGGTGAGCGGTGGTTAGCTCGGCCTGTCCATCGACGACATCGCCGCCGAGAACCTTGATGGCGGACGGCGCCGGATCGGTGTCATCGGCCGGTTCAATCGAGATAACAACTGCTTCTGCTCGGTCGGTGTGTATTGCCTCGAACGGGCTAGCAATCGACGCTCCGTCGAGGTCGATGAGACCACCGTCGGCATCGACGTTGAAGTTTCCGGTGCTCACGGGCGCACCATCGACGACGATCCAGCCTTCGTAGTGGACGCCGTTGGCGAGGGGCTCGAGACCAGCAAAGGTCAGCTCAAGGGTTCCGGCCTGATCGTCTTCCATGGCTTCGTCCTCCATCGCCTCATCCTCCATGGCTTCATCTTCCATGGCGTCATCTTCCATGGCCTCGTCCTCCATGGCCTCATCTTCCATGGCTTCATCTTCCATGGCCTCATCCTCCATCGCTTCATCTTCAACGACTGCGGTAGCGGTATCTCCCGCTCCGGAGGTGCCAGTGTCGACGGCAACATCGGATCCACAGGCTGCGGCCAAGACCGCAAACGACATCAACAAGGACGCCAACTTCTTGTTGATTTTTGGGTTTGGCGATTCTTTGATCGAGCTCATTATGTTCTTCGCTTTCAATTCGGGGGAATGCCCGGGCTTCGTTGCCTAGGCGTTGCAAACCAAACGGAAAGTGGTGCCGATCCGGTTCCCTAAAAACCGAAAAGAACCTGGGAATCTTTGTCGCCGATCGTGGGTTGGAGCCCGATCAATCGACTGAAATCCCTCGGGTTTTAGTTGTTAATCGCAGAGGCGATTTCGCTTGCCTGATAGCTGATGCTTTGGCCGAAGTACGACACTGAAGCAATGCAAACCACCGCAATCAGCGAGACAAGAAGCGCATACTCGACGAGGGCAGCTCCGCGTTCGTCGCGGGTCCGTAGCCGCACGATAAAGGCCGAAACATTTTGCAGGTACGCGCTCAACGGATTGTCTCCTCAAAGATTGCCATCAAGGAATGACTTCGGCAGATTCCGCGAAAATCCGTAGTCGGATTGGCGAATCTTTCGCAGAATTAGACCAAAGGACCCACTCGTCCGCTCGCACTTTTAGACTGAACGAAGTTCGGCCTTGGTCCATGCACCGAGGTAGACCACATCACCGTCGCCAAGCGAGGTCGGTACGCCCGCCGGGACCGTCGAGTCTGAATCGCCGATATAGGTCCCGTTGGTCGAGGACAAGTCGGTAATCGTGTACGTGTTGTCGTTCTGACGCTCCAACATCGCATGGCGCGTAGACACCGCTGGATCACCGGTGAGCGCTAGAACATCGATCTCGGGAAACACTCCCCGGCTCTCGCTTCGCCGCCCCAACAGCGCCTTCTGAAGCGAGAGTTCGACGGTGGCCGGACCAGGTAGCGGATCGGGGAAATCAAGCTGCCCTTCGGCCGACATGCGATCGAAGTACGGTCGATCGATGCTTACAACAAGCTCCCACTTGACCGGAGCGTCGGCGGGAGAATCCGGTGCCGCTTCCCCCATCGCTTCAGCGGGGCCAACGATAGTTGGGTCGGGGTCGCTCAAAGCACCTGGCATGCTGCCGGCAAGAAAGTCATACCCACAGTTCTCGCAGAAGACAGCAGAGTCGGCGTGCGCCTCAGCGCAATTGGGACAACCGCCACCGGCGTTCGCCGCAGGAGCGTCGGTGTTCACCTGGGCCTCGGCGCCCGCAGCAGCCCCACCCATTGCGGCACCGCACGACGAGCAGTAGTCGTCCCATGTTGAATCGTGTCCGTTCGGGCAAGTGGCCATGTCGAGATCCTCAGCGAGTAAAGGGGTAGGAAACGGCTCCGCAAGGAGCACCGGGTTTAGGAATTCTTGTTAACTCGGACAGTTCTGGTTGAGCGCACGTCAAGCGCCATGGCATCAGCGTCTTGGACCTGTTTCTTCAGACGCACCGTGCCGGTCTTCGGGTCGTCAACCTCAACAACCTTTTCGAGAAGCTTCACCGTGTCGCCGTTACCGGCCTCGTGAGCTAATTGCACCGCTCGGCCAAGTTTCACTGTCGCTGTTGCGCCATCGCCGGAGTCACGGGCCGCCAACCCATCGGCGATGGCATCGGCCAACTCGGCCTGCCCGGTGTAGTGCGCAACCTCTCGGTTGATGCGGGTCGAGAGCGCTTCGTCATTCGTCCAGATTGCGCGGACTAGGGCGCTGGGCTGCTCGACGCCGTCGATGGTGAGCATGACGCGTGCCCCCAATCGCTCGTCGCCCACATTGCCGACCGGGATGCGAATACGCAGGTGGTAGTCGCGCGATTCATCGCCCGACCAGGCGCCAAGTGGATAGTCGTTGGTGAGCGCTTTCGCTGGCGCACCTTTCGACGTGAGATCGTCGATGTTGGGCGCGACCTGTTTGATGAACTCAACCTTTGAACCTTGTGGGGTCCAAAGACGAAGTGCGACCGCACCGACCTCTTTACCCATCGCTGCTTGCGTGAGAGCCCGAAACTCGGCTTCCATTTCGCCAGGGCTCGGGATGATGTCGACCGTACCGAGCAGTGCGTTGGAGATCCGGCGCAGTTCGTCCACATTCCAGTCGGTTCCCAGACCGCGAGCGTCACACTGGAACAGTCCGCTGCACGCGGCGATGGCGTCGTTGAGCGCACGGTCGCTCTCGCTTTGGTTCTTGCCGTCGGTGAGAAGAATGCAGTGGTTGATGGAGTTGGGAACGTTGTTGAAGATTCCGGCCGCCGCCGATAGCCATGTGCCGATAGCGGTTCCGCCCTTCGCCCGCACCCGCGACACAACCGACTTCGCTGCTTCGCGCGTCTCGGCCCCAGCACGAGCTACTGCACCAGCTTCCTGCGGGTAGAGCGCATAGGCCACGTCGACACCGGCAACGATTGAGAACAGCGTGCCATCGCTAATGGTGTCGATAGCCGCCATCGTTGCCTCTCGGGCAGCCCGCATCTTGAGCCCACCCTCCTCGTTCATCGATCCGGAGCAGTCGATGATGATGACCTCGACGCGTTCCTGTCCCGATGGCGGAGCAGCGATACCGGCACCGCCAGACGCGGTGACCGTAATGACCGCGTCGACCACGTCGGCGCCCTCATTGAGATACTCGTTCTGGAATACTTCGGCTCTGAAATCAGTCACTGGTTGCGTCCTCTTCTCCTGGAGATTCTGGTTCTTGTTCTTGCGTTGCTGGTTCTGGCAATTCGGGTGCTGGTTCTTCTACTACTGGCTCTGGGGCGTCTGGGCCCGGAACGCTAGCAATGGCCACCGTGGTGTTGTCATGGCCACCCGAATCGAGTGCAAAGCTCACAAGGTTCTGGGCGAGTGTGAGCAGCGAGTCGCCCTTTTGTGCATCGAGCTGGATCGTCATGGTCTCGTCGGTGTCGGCGTAGTTCCACAACCCGTCGCTACAAAGCAGCAATCGGCCGGAGGATGCAGGACTGTCCGGAAGGCTGGGGGGAAGATTATGAACAACAATTCCTGGCTCGAGCTCGTGAGCATCGTCGCCAAGCCATCGAGTAATAGTGTGAGCCCGACGGTCGGCATTGGCCTCTTCGGCCGTCATCAGGCCATCGGCCACCTGTTCGTACGCCCACGAATGGTCGGTGGTGAGCTGGCTCGCAACACCCGAGTCGTCGATCCAGTAGGCCCGGCTATCGCCAAGCCAACCAATGGTGGTCTGAACGCCCGTGGCGGTGACTCTGGCGATCGATGCCACAAAGGTGCATGAGGGTGAGCCTTTGCCGCCGACGACTTGGGGCACCTGAAGGGCAGCGGCCTGGCCGGCTCGCACGGCTGCCTGCATGGCAGCGACATCATCGGCGGCGCCATCGGCACCGTTGACGCTTCGGAGTGATTCGACCAACACGTCGAGTGCAGCCGTAGTTACAACAAGCGATGCCTGTTCGGGGTTATCGGTGGTCGATACGCCGTCGCACACCACCATCGCCGAGTTCGATCCGACCTGGGCAATCGCGCCGAAGTCTTCATTGCGATGATGCCGCTTACCCCGGTCGGTCACCATGACCGCCCAGCCCTGATCATCTTCAAGATGGTCTCGAACATCGGGTTGTTTATGGCCGCAGCTACCGCAATAGCCATCGGCAGCGATATCGGTACTCGGCGCAGCGCAACTCACACATGGGTCGCTCGACGCGTGGGACAGCGCAGTATCGGCTGCCCCGTCGAGGTCGGCTCCGCACGCTTCGCACCACTCTCCCCCGTTCGATGGTTCGGCACATGCCGGACAGAGCTGGGCCATCAGACGAGACTCTTCGGACGCACAAGATTGGCCTTGTCGACCAGCGCGAACCGTTCGGCATCGGTAGGCGCCATCCGGGCCTGATCGCGGTAGACCGACTCGAGCTTTGACCGAAGATCGACCTCGGTGAGCCCACCGCCGAACAATTTCTTCGAAGCATCGGGGGCAAGGGTGCCAGCACCCATTGCCGCCAGCGCCCGCTCTAACACTTCGGCAGCCAGACGAGAACGCTCGGACGCATCGATCTGTAGTTGATCGATAGTCTGAGCAGCGGCTTCGAGCTCGGCCGAAGAGGGCGCATCGGTGCTTCGGGCCCCGGCCAAGGTCCGAGCCGACTCGACTTGTGCGCCAGCAAAGGCGGCCGAGCTCGGCGGCACCTGACGATATGCGGCGACTGCACCGGCACGGTCGCCTTGGGCTGCACGACAGCGAGCAAGCCCAAACGGAGCGGAAACATACGTCGAGTCAACCGATGCAGCGAGTTCATAGAGCGCGGCTGCACGGCCAAACTCTCCCGCTCGTTCGGCGGCGATTGCAACAGCCACCTTCGGAGCAACCTCACCCGGAATCTCGGTCCAGACCTTACTGAACATCTCGGCCGCGCCTTGGGGATCGCCGGTCTCAAGCTTGAGAAGCCCGCGGTACCAATCGATGCGCCAATCCCAGGGGTCTGCCGCTTCGATCTGATCGAGATTGGCCCCGACATGGCCGGCGGCGGCGCCGCCTCCTTCAAGCATCGCGGCGATAGACCGAAAGCGAACCTCGCGGGTGTCGGGCAGCGATCCGTCTTTCAGCCCCTCGCTGATGACTTCGAGCGCCCGAGTGGATTCAACATCTTCAATGCCGAGAAGGAACGCTGCAGCCGGATCGGCGGGGTCGACCTTTGGATGAGGCAATACCCGCCAGTCGGCCGTATCGACAAGCGCATTGTCGTCTGCATCGATGAGCAACGTCGCGAGACGGTCGCCCTCGAAGAGTTCACTGGGCACCGGACGGGGGCTGCGTTGGGTGACGGCGACGATCTCGCGAAGCACGCCGGTGAGCTGGAGAGCCGTCTCTCCAGCATCTTGGAAACGGTCGTCGGGGTGATGGGCAGTGGCTTTGAGGAGGAAGCGATACAGCGATTCCCACTGAGCAAACACCGGCACCTCGCCGGGGGTCGGAAGCGTGTGCTCATAGGTTCCTTTGTGGAACACAAAGTCGAGGATCATCACCGCCAGGGTTCGACCCACGGTAAATAGGTCGGAGGATACCGACGGACCCATAGTGGCGATCTCGGGGGCTTGGAATCCGCGAGTACCAAAGATGGCGGCATCGTCGTCGTCAATCTGCATCACTCCCCCGACGTCGATGAGTTTTACGCCGTCGCCAACACTCATGACGTTGGCCGGTTTGAGGTCGTTGTAGACCAGCCCTGACTCGTGCAGATAACCAAGCGCCGGGAGGATGCCCAGGATGTAGGCGATTGCGTCGGTGACCGGAAGCGGATCGGGCACGCCACCGTTGGCCTTGCGTCGGTCCTTGAGTTTGGAGTTGAGCGACTCGCCGCCCACGTACTCCATCACGATGTAGCCAGCACCCGCGTGGGTAACGAAGTTGTAGATGTTGACGATGCTGCCGTGCTCGATCCGGGCGAGAAACTGCCGCTCGGCCACAGCGGAAGCTGCGGCATCTTCATCATCAGAGTTCAGAAGGCCTTTTAGCACGACCCATCGGTCGGATACCGCCTTGTCCTTACCGAGGTAGATCCAACCCATTCCACCGTGGGCGAGTGCGCCGAGGATCTCGTACTGGCCGCCGACAAGATCGCCGCTTTTCAGCTTGGGAGCATTGGTCGTGAAGTCGAAGGGAGTGCGGCAGTTTCCGCAGAACCCTTGCACGCGACCGGGGCGAGTATCGGAGGTGCGGCCGACTTCGTTGCCGCAACTCGTACACACGCGCTTCTCTTCGGGCACCACGCCCAGCACGCTCTGGATCTTTTCGGCAGACATAAGCGCTGCTGCCGGATCGCCCTCTGGCGTTGGCGGCACAGTGACGAGCCCGAGTCCAAGTCGCTGGCGCGAGACACCGGTTCGCCGAGTACTGGCGGTGCGACGAGTCGAGGTTGGACCTGTGCGTTGCGACGAAGTTCCGGGCGCGGTGGGCGCCGCTATCGAAGCGCCGGCGATGGTTCCCGAGGTCGGCGCCGCTGAAGGCGAGCTGATCGTGCTCCCGGCAATTCCGCAGGTGTTGCAATACCCATCGGTCTCGATTGCGCCGGTGCAACCGGCCTGGTTGCACGAAGCTCCAACGGCAGCCGGGGCGCCGCTAGCCGGTGTTTGTGGCTGGAGTCGATTTGGCTGGGGCGGCTGAGCGCCTGCGGGCGCCTTTGCTCCACACGTGTCACAGTACCCATCGCTGGCGAAGTCGCCAGTACACCCGGCGGTAGCGCTGCATGAGCTCATGAGATTGCTCCTGGTGAGTTGGTGATGCTTGGGAGCCGCATCGCGTTGCCAAAGGCAGCGACCAACATGTTGGCCCGTTCGAGATCGGTAGGCGAAGTGAAGAGCTCGTTATGGGCGTCGTCGTGCAGGTCTGACAGCAATGGATCCTCGGCTCGGCCTAGTGCTGCGGCTTTCGCCCAGTATGCGGCAAGTAGTCCTCGCAATTCGCTGCGTTGCCGCAGTGGCGCTCCGTTGATGTCAAAGGCCCGCGTAAGTTGTTCGCGAAGCGCCACAACTTTGGCCATCCATTCGTCGAGTCTTTGGCGTTTCTGTTGCCAGTCCCCGTCGGCGGCGCGAAGCTCATCGGCCATTGCGGCGAGTCCTTTGTCGCCATCGATTATGGCGACATCAGGGGTCCGGATAAGGCCTTCGACGTTCACGATCTTGGATGTCGATTGGGTATGCGCTGTGGCGGCTTGGTTTCGCAACATCCGGAGTTCGGCGAGATGGGCTTCGGATTCGGCGATGTCTCCATCGAGTTGGTCATAACCTCGCGCCACCGCAGCCATCTGATGTGCGGCATCGGCAACCAGGTCATCGAGGTCACCTGCATAACCCTTGCTGAGCGACATTGGGTCCTCGGCGAGTGCCGATTTTACGTCGCGGAGTCTTGCTTGCAGGGCATTGACCTTCGGCTCGGAAAGGCCAAGACGGTTTGCGTCCTTCTGAAGCCGTTGGAGTGTGGTGTCGGCGCTCGATGTTCTCGGCACCACTTCGGTCCAAACCTGATCGACCTGGGCGACTGCATCGCGAATCGGTTCGTAGACCGAGCGCATGTTGCTGAGGAGCTGGTCGATTGTGCCGCTGACATCGTTACTTCCGCTATCGAGGAGGTCGCGTTGCGTCACGCTTCGGTCGTCGACCTGCAACAGAATTGACGGACCGGTGAGGAGGTCGGTGAGTCGCTGCCTGCGCTCGTTGTTCATCCGGCCGGCGTCGCGAATATCGCGGACATCATTGAGCGTGATGCGAAGTTGGGCGAGCCAACGCCACAACTCGGGAGCCTTTTCCATCGCTGGTCCAACGGTTGCGAGCGTGGTGCCTCGGAGTCCACCGGCGCTGAGGATCTTGTAGGTCGGATGCTCATCGAGTTCGAGCAAATTCGAAGCGATACGCGCCTCGGCCGCACCGTAGCGAGTAAGAAGTTCATCGATCTGTTCGGCTTGCAGCAACCGGAAGGTCCTCGGTAATTCGGGGTTCCGAACATCGTACAACCAGCTCGGCGGCAGTGCGTTTCGATAGAGGCAGGTTCCGGATGGCGGAGCGCAATCTGCTGAGAAGCTGAAAGCCGTGATCTATCGTGAGTGCATGTGCCGAAACATCACGACCCTGCGGGGGCTTGAACCCACCGCAACCGAAGAAGAGATCGTCGCTGCCGCTCGTCAATATTGCCGCAAAGTCAGCGGTGTACAAAAGGTCTCGGCCAACACCGAAGACGCTTTCGAACGAGCGGTGTCGGTCATCGCCGCCGCAACCATCGAACTTCTCGGCGAGCTCCCACCCAGAAAGCAACCGCCAAAGACCGAGCCCCCACTAAGAAGACTCGCCAAAACCACCAAGTAGACCGTTCTGATTTTTGGGCTGTTTTGGTTTGGGGCTTTCTGGTTACTGGACTGGGGTTCCGGCTAGTGCTGCTATTGCTGGTGGGACGTCGATGCCTGCTTTGAGATCGGCGGCTGAGACGGGCTCGGCCCAGGTGGCGATGATCGGCACCACACCAGCCCAATGCGGACCATCCATGTCGATCTCGTCATCGATGGCGTCATCCGCTCGAATCTTGCCCGAGATCTCGTCAAGTGAAACCTTGATCACCAACGTCTTCTTGACGTCCATATCGCTCGACGGACGACCGGTATCCCAGTTGGCAACCACATGGTCGGTCATCAGACGGAGGGCTTCAACCTTCTCCTCGCCTTCCACCTTGGTTGCGGCGCCCCGGATAACCACCGACCGGTAGTTCATCGAGTTGTGGAAAGGCGTCCGAGCGATAACCAGGCCGTCGACGATCGTGACCGTCACACAAATGTCCTCATTGGTTCCACCACGGAGCAGGGCATTCGCTGCGGCACCATGCAGGAGAATGTCGGTGTCGGTTCGGCTGTATGCCATCGGCAAAACGATTGGGCCATCAGGCGTGCTGACCCCCACGTGCGCAACCATGCCGGCGTCGAGCACTGCGAGCAGTTCATCGCGGCCATATTCTTGACGGTTCGTGCCTCGCCGCATCGTGACTCGAGGGCTCGCTGGCTGACCATGGTCGGTGGATTCTGACATGGCGCCAGTATGGCAGCGACCAACGATTGGCAACGGTGATTTTCGTAGCTCTCGGCCTACTCGAAACCGGGTGGCGGGCCGATTGGTTTGATGAGGTCGGTCAGCATGCGCGCCACTTCCAGAGTGGTTGCGTCGTGCAGGTACGGACCAACAATTTGGATGCCCACGGGCAATCCGTCGCTGGCCACACCAACCGGCACCACAGTGGCTGGCAGATAACAACACCCGGCAGGCGCCATCCACGTTGTGAGATCCATGTAGGGAACCTCTTTCCCGGCGACCTCGGCCATCCGGACTGCCTGAGGAAAGCTCTGATCGTGTGGAAAGGCAGTGCGGGCCATAACGGGGAGCAGCAGCACATCCCAGTCGGTGAAAAAATCTTCAAAGGACTTCCGCATCTGAAGTCGGCGTTCGTGAAGGCTCAACCAGTCGCGGTGACGCATGGCCGTTGCTCGCCGATCGCGACCATAAGGAGTGTCGGATTCATCCGAGGCAAACCGTTCGATTCGCTGGCGGTCGAACCCACCCGACAGTGCAGCCATCAGAAGCTGAAGGAAGGTAGACGCCACCTTCTCCAGCGTGAAACCGGGGCGAGCGGTGTCATCGACCCTGGCACCTGCGCTGGCCAGTGCGTTGGCGGCACCCTCGAGAAGAACTCGCACATTCGGATCAACCGGGCAGCGCTCGTCATCGAACCAGGTCGCCACTCGAAGACTCTTCACATCGGTCGTTCGCGCCGGCGGAAGGTTGAGCGACCAGCCCGGTCCATCCCAACGGTCGGGACCAACCATCAGATCCAACTGAAGTTCGAGGTCGTCGACGCTGCGCGCCATGGGGCCGTAAACCGCAAGATCGGACATCGTGAACATCCCAGGCTGGCTGGGAATATGCCCGTGCCCTGGAGCGATTTGGTAACTCGGTTTGTGCCCCATCACGCCGCACATATGTGAGGGCAAGCGAATCGAGCCGCCGATATCGCTCCCCAACTCGATAGGGGTGAAACCCGCAGCCAACGCCGCGCCGGCACCGCCCGATGATCCGCCAGGAGTTCGACTGATATCCCAAGGATTGTTGGTGGTTCCGAAGACCTCGTTAAAGCTCTGAAGGTCGCCAGCCCAGATCGGCAGATTGGTTTTCCCAAACGGAATCGCTCCGGCATCGCGCATTGACGTGACAGCCCACGCATCTTCGGTGGGCACATGGTCGGACAATTCGGGAGCGCCTGAGGTCGTGCGCATACCGGCCGTGCTGTAGCTGTCCTTCACCGTCATCGGCACGCCATGGAGCGGCCCGAGCGCAGGGCCTCCCGACTTCGCAGCAACAACCGCTTCGTCGGCTCGTGCCGCCTGCAAGCGTGCTTGGTCGGCATCGATTGTGACCACCGAGTTGATATCGCCGTCGAGTCGCTCAATTCGAGCCAGCAGATGATCGAGCACCTCGGAGCTCGACACCTCCGATGCTGCGATCAGCTCGGCGAGCTTCGTGGCCGAGGCGAAACTGAGATCATCAGGTGAAGGCGTCATAGGCCGACCCTACGCTCCGGAGCGCCCACGGCAGAAGAACCAATGGGCCTGGGAACCGATTCATCATGTTCGTGGATCTACGATCGACCAAGTGACCGGCACCGCGTTCTTCCTCATTCTGGGCGCGGCACTGCTCCACGCAGCGTGGAATCTGGTGGTGAAGGGCAGCGAGGACCGGCTGGCCTCGATGTGGGCCGTTGCCACCGCTGGCGGGTTGGTAAACCTTCCTGTCCTGGCGGTAATCGGGTTCCCCGAGCGCAAGGTGTGGGGCTGGTTAGCGCTCTCCGCTGTGCTGCATGTGGCCTACGGCTACACCTTGGCGGGCACGTACGACCGCGTCGATCTATCGACCGCCTACCCAATCGCACGGGGTACCGCGCCACTTATTGTCACGGTCGTTGGTGTGCTGTTTCTCGACGAC
>JAYJMJ010286606.1:0-11140 GCA_036873875.1 Laminaria ephemera
GCATTGTAGGGATGCGAGGGTCAATGCTACCTCTGTCCTCTTTCTAATTACCTCTCTCCCCCCTCCCCCTGTATTATACAGCAGTACACCAGGTACATTGTATGCTTCGATCACGTGCCGACCGTGGTGCTCATGGTACTCGTCATGTTTTCGAGCACGTGCACGGATAAGGTCGTTTGCTTTTCGTTTTTCGCGGCATGATACTGGTCTAGATTGAAGTCCGTTGCATCCCCTACCGCCAACTCAGCTCAGCTCCTCAACGAACCGTCGACATATTAAATCTATGTCATGGGCGGCGCCCTCGACACCTCAGATGTGAGATTATTTTCGTCTGTGCATCTATCTGTTACCAGATATATACTTTGATCACGCGTGCTACGGGGTATATTTATGTCTATTATTGTCTGTTTTGAGTAGGAGGTTCATAAATGGAAGAGTAGCAATTTCATTCATTTGCAGGAGTGAGTTCATAATAGTTTTCGTTCGTACAATATCTATCTTCGTACTGCTGTGCTCGGAGTATCTGCGTGTCAACGAGATGTAGCACATGTCTGTGCATGCGGATATAGATAGACACGTCTGCAAGCGTTCTATACTAATAGTTGTTGTAGTGGTCTTCAATTTTGGCATATATTATTTGTAGTGGTCTTCAATTTCTGTTTGTGATGTTTTGAGCTTGACTCTGACGCTGCCCGTTGTCGGATGGCAAGCGAAATAAACATAATCATATCTGCGCACCACGTGCATCGCGGTTTGTCACGTTTTCGTATCATACGCACGGGTTACGATATGGATCAACTATCAGCAACAACACAGCTGACCTTCTGCGCGTTGGAAGATGCACGTAACATACTTTGTATACAATTTTCTTGGCATCGGGTTGTGGTTGATGCTCCGAACGAATTTCTTAGCGAAGACGGCGCAATTGCTGCTGGAGGGATGGGATGCAGGGGCGTGTTGCTTTAGGGTGTTTTTTGTGCGTCAAATCGGTTTGGGTTGCCTACTTTTAGGCATTTGTTTGTAGTGATCTTCAATTTGTGTTGGTGAAATTTTGAGATTGGCGTTCACGCTTTACACTGTCGGATGGCAAGCAAAACAATAATAATAGTATCTGCGCACCAGCGTGCGTCTCGAAGAGGCATCCGTTGTAAAAGCCACCTCATTCTAAGTGGTACGTATGTATGCTGATGACGTTTACATTGTTTCGTATAGTTTAGAGGGATTGATTGAAGATTTTTAGCTGGCCCTTGGCATCGTAACTGTCGTCTGCAGTTGTCAAGTTTATTTCTCGTTGCCTGCGGCCCTCACTAGGCCGCCGGCGAAGCCTCCTTGTACTGTACCAGGTTATCTTGTGAAGTCGACCTTCGTCGTTGGCCAGGACCCCAAGCCTCGGTCGTGGTTTGGGTGTCACGTTTTTTTTTGCTTTGGCCGGGGGCACTTAGGCGCATTTAGAAGCTCATGCCGCAACCTATTGTAGTCCGCTCACCGAGGTATTTGGTTTGTGCATTATGTATGTTTTACGCTCAAAATTCATTTTTGTTTTGCACATTTCGGTTCTCTTGTTCGGCAGCCAGGGTGTTTTCTCGCGCTTTCGGCTGCTGGGCACACAGGTAGCCCGTCGGTACATTGCGGCACACGCCTGAATCTCGGCTTGGCTCCGTGGCGCGTGCTCTAGACGCTCGAAGTCACGCGAGCAAATCAGTTGTCAAGGGATGGCGTTCCGCGTCGCTGAGCCGCGCAGGACCCATGGAAACCCACGCTTTTCGGGGATGCTGTTTTCCCCGGCCGGAGTCCATACTTGTCCGGGACGCGGCCTTCTTCAGCCCATCCGATCACTGTCCCCTGGTTCCTCTCGTCCAACGGCACTAAGTCGTCATTTCGAGGCGTTGGCAAAGATAACCGTCCCCGGGCGGCCCATGTTCTACTTTTAGCATGAGTGCACCATTAGTTCAGGACTTCGGGCATTCTCTATTTGTCTACTGTAGTTTATAGTTTTTACGACGGCGGCAAAAAAATAGGGATTCCTTTGCAGCCCCGCGTGTCCTAATCTCCGTGTCCCGTGTCCCACCCGACGACCGGAATCTCGCAAAAAATATATAATTAATGTTGCCAGTATTACTTTTGAGCTTTAACCATTTTGGGACGCACACAAAGCAACGCCGAACGACAGCAAACCAATTTAATTGGGTTGCGTTGAAGACAATTGCAAATATCCAATAGCGCGAGTTCCTAGCGAGCGCTACAGGATCCTTCCTGCGTAGTAGCAGCTGTTTTAGCATGTTTGGGGTTTCGAAAGCACGGTAAATACTTCATGGTAAATACTTTATACGTGCACAGCTTTGCAGCTTTTTAAAGTACGCATCCGGGGGTTTCAATGCTGGTTAGGAGTGTTTGTGGTGACGGGTATAGATGGCATGCCGAATTTCCTCCTAAAAATATACTAGTAGTACCCTCTTTTTTTTTTTTCGGTATTACAACTACCCAAAAATACGCATCCCTGATATTTTGTACTCCACTGTGCTGCTTTGCTGCTGTATCGCTTGTCCCTCTAAGCTATTTACTTGGTGACTGTCCCGATAAAACAGCAGCCGCGCTGTAAGCTCTTTCCTCTGTGACAGCCACAGATGGTGCTTCTGTGTGTGTGTGTTTGTGTGTGCTCTTCTACGTGCGTGCGAGTTGCGTGTGTGCTGTCATAGGAACATAAAACGATCCAGAGCGGCAGAAACCGGCGCAGAAACGTTTTCGAAGGCATCTGCTCATCTGCCGCACAGCGGCGGTACAGCAGCAACAGCTCTAGCCTTTGTGACAGTAGTCACGATGCTTGTGTGTAGTTGGTGCGCAGCAGGAAATTGAATAACGACCACGTTTTCGCTTTCAATGTAATAGTCAAACACACCGTCCAAGCTCATACCAGGTACATTGCTCTTTAATAGGAACGCCTGTGTTTCCCCTTTTCAGCTTGCGATACCCTCGGTATATGGTATACCTTTTGATTGACCGTACCAGGTATACGACAGCATATTACACCCCCCCGGTGACAGTATTGTGGGTTCTATAATCACCGGTGGTGGTATGCTGTCCGGGTGTGCTATATGACGTACCCCGGGTGATAAAGTGGGTGGTCGTTTGAGATTTTTGAGGAATTACCACCCGGGTGTTACACGGTAGGGGTGTGATATCAAGTGGGGGTGATAGCAGCGATTACATAGGAAATTTGCTGCCACATTCCAGGCAGTCAGGGGTGTGATATCAATGAGGCGAGCACGAGATCGCGAATCGACTGAGGCCGTTTTCTTGCCTCGCATGGCTGTCTGTTGTGCACTGTGTACTGTCTTGTCTGGTGGCAAAATCACGGTATGTTTGATTGCCAGGCTGTACTAGACCGATTTCCACAAAGCCGGTGACTACAGGAGTGGACTAGTTTACGCTAACTCGTGGAGCTCGTTTCCTCGCACGCCGTCTTTGATTGGCCGCGGTCGTCTTGGTGCTGTGGCTTTGGTGATATTGCTGCAGCAGCAAAATACGTTATTTGAAGTAAATACGCGTAGCCATTTTATGTAGATGTTGGTCCAGTATTTTGTTCGGAATATTCGGAGTAGACCCACCTAACCCACAGCAGTCAGCGACGGGCTTCGTACGCTAGACGCCAGCCATGCCGCTCACCGAGCATTCATGCCGACGGGTCCCCACCACGCATACGATTACTGTGCCCGCGCTTGAGAGCCATGCCTTGGGATACCTTGTGATTTGTGAATCGAGGCTCCCAGCCAACACGTTGGTTCGGGATATCTCTCGGGAGTCACAAATTCGCTTGTTTCTCAAATATGTAGGGGGGAAAATGGGCGAATGTTCACGACACAGTGCACTTCGGGAGTCAAATGGAAGATAGGCGTGGAGAGAATTGTTATGGGCTGCTCGGGTCCAGTGGGTAGCTGCGTGGGTGGCTCGTGGGTTTCAAACTCGACACGATCGTCAACTAATATGTTTCTTTGCTGTAGCCGAAAATATCATAAGATGCCCACTGCTGCGATACGAATTTGCAAGAGGTTTCCATGGAAGTTGAACAGTTGTTTGTCAGGGCCCTCTTTATTTTGTAGTGGTCGATATAGGTTTGTTCGTATATTCGTTTGCATGATTTTTGTTTTATGATTCTCCCTCCTAGTGTTCTCTCGTTTGTTTATGCTCCCACGCACTCTTCACTCTCGTGTACCTGGTATAGCTCTTGGAACGCACACAGCCTGATTTATGTATGTACCCGGCGCTCTTGCCTCAGTAACGGGTGTGATATCAGCGGTTGCAATTTTTCGTTGCCAAAGTTCAGCTACTCGTAGGCAGCAAGGAGGTAACCACAGACAGGAGTTTTTTCCGAGCTCGTAATCCTGTATGCAGAGGAAAGTCGAGTTCTCTCCAAGGACGGAATGTTGTATACCTGGTATAAGTTTATATCTTACTTTCAGTAGGGCCCACAGCAGCGCTACAACGCGTGTGTGTATCATACTCACACGGTATGTTCTGTTTCTTGTATCGTACAACGATTCGCTTCTTCGTAAAAATGTACAAAAAAGAGTGGACCAATGGAACAGCGCAGGACCAACACTGCAAGGAGAAAGGAAAATGTCCACTGAACTTCATTTTTTTGTTTCGCTTGTACGTGGTATGTGCTTAACTGGTGATTTGATTTGTATGGCAGGTTAGCGGACGGGGGCAGCTGCACTTGACTGTCTTGATTGAAACCATGCGACGAGAGGGCTTCGAGTTACTAGTCGGGCCTCCGACAGTTATCACTAAGAAGGTGGATGGCAACACTTACGAGCCATTCGAAAATGTGGAGGTACAGGTACGTTCCTGCTGGAGACTGCTGTTTATGTTGCGTTTGTTCCGCCTTCCATCACACATTATGATACCAGTTGGCCAGGTTCACGCCCCGGCCCTTTGCTATCGCATTGTTTGTGATGAGACCAGCTAGTTTCACTGTTTTTTTATCGTGTCGTCTCATCGCTGCGGTTGGAGCTGCTGTTGTTACTATGCTAAGCGTTCCTGCCTACCAGGTATGGGATGCCCAATTTATGCAACCACATCGCCTGAAGTACTGAATATACTCTCCGCGTACTGATGTGATCTACATTTTGTTTAGGATTGGCCGTGTTAATCTTTGAGCGATTGTAGTGGAAGTAGACAGCGAACTGGACATTAATCACGATTATTTCGGATTTCCCAACGGGCGTCACGTGCTTTTTTAAGACAAGGGACGATTTTCGCACGCTATTGAACTTGAGTGTCGGATTGGAAGGTTAGTGCCATCACCATTTCCTTTCTCAGGGATTGCTCTTCGGGAAAATATCTGCGCCCGGGTTATGGCGCGTTTTAGTAAACAGAACATACCTCGAATAACGTAAAACTCGGAAAACATTTAGCCACGTTATGGGGCCTCACACGGCGGCCTGGCCACGTCCTAACGTAGTGTTAGCACTGGAGGAGCAACCACGTAACACGTTTACATAGTGTTGATTGCATATCCACGAACATTTTGACGCAGTAACGTTGTGTTTCTTCTGGATCTCGTCGGCACTGGTACGATAACATTGTGTCATGCCGTGGTCGGTGCGTTGAAGTCTGGCAGGGTTGGTTTTCGTGTCAAGACAAAAATAAGTCGAGGCGCTTTCTATAAACAAAAGTGTGGTTAAAGATGTTAATTTCGGTTTAGCGGCAGATATTTTGTCTACAACGTAATGACAATTTGAGTCATTTGAACGCGATTTTTTCCCGTTAATCTAAACTTCAGGTGCACTGGCGCGCTGATACCAAGCTGCAAGCGTTGTATGAGCATTAGCTAACGCTTAGAGTACAGTTAAAACCATTGTGTCGTGGCTCTACAAGCACAACACACACCTCTACACCTTCACCACTGTACTTACCAGGAACCCCAGGCCGTGCGATTTCGAGCAAAATAAACTGTGTTCGCATTTTCGATATGTAGTTGCTGTCTTCCTACCATTTGAGGCCACCAGGTGTTTTTTGCCCGTCAGTCGCATGAAATTTTACGGTAACAATGGTTCCTCCCGCTTCTGCGATATTCCGAATACCAAATACGGTCCTCCCAGTCGTCTCTACCATGGTACCTGTAATGGCGTCATTTTCTTTGCCACGATGTGACACTCGTGAAGTTCTGATCCCGCTCCCGTACGTAATAGGTCCCCGACGAGTACACGGGTGCAGTGGTGGATTTACTCTCTCGCCGGAAGGGGGAAATGCTCAATATGTCGCCAGTTGAAGGTGGAGATTCACGCATGACCAGCATTGAATACCTCGTGCCTACTCGGGGGATGATCGGCCTTCGCAACAGCATGCTCACGGCAACTCGAGGCACAGCGGTGATGGACACGATCTTTGATTCTTATAAACTCTACGCAGGTTCGTCGGTATGCAGCATTTTGTTTTTTTACACTTTTTGAATTTTCTGTATAATATAGAAGCAATTTTTTTTTTTCTCGTTAACGAATTACATTTCCCAGCAGGACCTTGCGTCGTTCGCCCTGTTTTTGGTCTTCGCTGTCTTCAATGTGGAAGTTTTAAGTGATCATGTACTAGGGTTTGCCGCCGGAGTCGAACTGGACGATGGACTCCAACCCATATCTTTGTCGTGGTCGCAGGTGATATTGAAGCCCGCGACAAGGGATCGTTGGTTGCGCACGAAAACGGGGTTGCGACCCCATTTGGCATCACTGGAGCCCAGAGCCGTGGTGTCATGATGGTGTCGCCTAAAGACGAAATATATCGTGACATGATCATTGGTTTGCACCAGCGTCCTGGCGATCTCAGGGTCAATATCTGCAAGGTGAGTGAGCCACGGCGCTGGCCTGCTTTCCGTAGATTATCACGTGTACATGAAAACAAGTTGTACGGAATATTTTTCGTACCAGGTATGTCTTCCAACGTGATGGGTACCACCAGTACATTTTTATCTAATAACTTGCTAATATTGAGTTTTTTGGCGGGAGTCACAATGCTTGGACAATTTTTTACGGCGTGGTGAGTTTTGGTCAAACGAGGAAGCAGATCCTCAGACAGGAAAATTCGACCCATCTTTGGTTGTGCTCGTTAAATTCAAGTTATGAGTCTGCTTTGCTGTTGTGATCTTCAAAACTGCGTAGACAATCTGATTTATAAACTTTTGATCATTAACGCAAACTTTTGGGAACAGTTAAAAATGTAACCTTGTCTGGAATTACTTGATATCGTGCAAACTGCTCAAGGCCGCGGGGGATCATATCCACCCCCCATCCCCGGGTTTCCGGTTCACTCTAATATCTAGATTTTTTTTGTTGCAGTCGATTACGCCGTATATTAAGACACGCTTCATTTCGACCCTTCGCTGGTGCGTGCCAGCGAGAGCGGTTGTTACTTTTTAGTGTTGAATCCATAGCGGCTCGTGATTCTGTTCAGATTGGCCGTCCGCACTTTTTCGGCGGAGGTCTACACCCCGACTTTGGTGTTTGCGGTGGTAGAAATTCGAAAGACACGAAATGAGACAACCTTCAACTGAAACTTAACGTGTGCACTTCACTTGCGGAGAGCTACAGCTGCTCACAAGCAACAGCAGCCCGCGAAATTGAGGCACGCTCCTAATGGGGTGTGTGAGGGCGTCGGGTGCACCAGACAGCAGTCGTAGGCAGCCAGAAACGACTCACGAGGTGATTCCTCGAAATCAAAGTTGCCAGAGAACATCACCAGAAACGTTCAAAATCGACGTTTTCGTTTATTTTGCGCCCGAGTACGCACTACCATGGCAACAGCACGTATGAAGAAACGGCTTTCACCAAACGTTGGCTGGGGCTTTCGCGGATCTTTTGAGGCACTAATAATTCGTACCCGAAAAAAGTGCGGACAGACAAGATACGTTCCCGTTTGGGGTACATGTATATAGTCGAGAATTTGGCTAAAAAAAGAGCATAAAAGGGTCCTAAACGCTCTGGATTCTTGTATATTTGCATCAGTTTTTATATCCCAATATTGTGGACCTTGCTTGTAAAACTCTTAACTCTATTTCCAAGTCGTTTGCTTATTTTGGCGAAACACCTACTCGCGCCTATTTGACAAAATATTTCTTAGGGATCCCCCGCAGCCTTAAGTGGGAAACACCTGCAGTGATAAAATTGGACATTTTTATTGGTGAAGCAATTCGTAAATGTGGCGCGATATGTTGGCTGTCATCCGTGAAAAAGCAATTATCGCCGACAGTTGTTTATTTCTTCATTTGTCGTTTATATATTTTCCTCCATCTCCCTCCCGTTTTGTAACTCGGATATAGGATCACATATCATAGCAAGCACTCCTCCTCCGTCCCCACTACGGTGCGTGCCTTCATTTTTTTGGTGAAAAAGGGTCAGCAATTCTTACCTTGTCGACTCGCTTCGAATTTTGCATGAACATGCTAGGCGCTTTCTGCGTGTCAACTTTGTAAAATACGAAAGATTCCCTAGGGCGGGCTCGACCTCGCGAAATCGACCTCACCAGGTAGTAGTATGTCGAGGTTTACTACTATACCGCCGGGGATGCAGTGTGTGTGGCAAGGTTCCCCGCTCGGCAGCGTAGCAGAGACAAGAACCTATGCTTCGGCTGCCGTGAGCACTGACAGGTACCAGTGTTCTTTTTGCCCGAAGATCAATACGGACACTGGGTGTGCGGACTGTCGTAGGGTAGCAATAATGGTTTCGTGTGAAGATATCACATACGTTATACCATGGACAAGTGCGGCTTCGCCACGGCGGGCTGATACCCACCGCCCTTTCCGAGTACTGTATGCCCATATTAGAGGAGACACGTACGGAGTAGGTACAGTCTAAGCCGAGACCGTAATTTGGATATTACTACCAACAGGTGCGCGTGCGTCGCATTTTTGACGATGACGATGTTCGGAGTCATAGTATGGTGTGCAGTAGTAGCATACGTACACTTAGCCGTCCGGCACATCCGGGTACTACTGTGTACGTATTGAACAGATACAGCAACCAGTACGCAGCACGCGTAAGAATATACATGGTGCGCTCGACCAACCCTCGGCCATCCGTCAACTACTACGTACGTGCAGCAGTAGCGGCAATGGCCAATTCTTCGGCAGCAGTTTTTCTACCTAGACAAACACACACTACGGCAATTTATAAACAGTGGGTTCTGGAAACAAAAAGAAAACACAAAATGTTTCCAAGCTTTGCGCAGGCATTTTCGATACGAGTGGCTGTAGTTTTCGAGATTTTTGCCTATTTTTCTGACGTAGCCCCCTCTGCAACGGCGCCACTACGAGCGCTACAGTTACACCCTCGTCGTTCTTATAGCCCTACGTGTTACAATGCACTTGCCAAGTGCTATCCTACGTATATTTTCAATCAACCCAACTCGATGGAGGTATGTGAGACATTTTGCAAAGGGTCCCAAAACAGCGTGTTCTTCCTTGCGGCTGAAAGCGCACCCCACGTCATAGAACTCGGTACCCGTTCGACTTGTTTATTGGCGACGCAGAGGTACGAGTGAGTGCATTTTTCGCCGCGTGCCTTTTCTCTTTTTCATTCGGCGTACGTTCGTTTGTGGAGGGGGCGCTCTCGCCGCCACAACAACCGCAGCAAGCAAGCAGCAGCAGCATTTAAAATCCAAAACATTTTTTTTTGTCGCGCTTGGCCACTGGTGCTTTCGTGTATTTTCTTTTTCCCATTAGACGCCTCGTAACTTTACAGCGCAGTTTTTTATACACTTCGTAACCAGCCATCGAATTCATCAACTGCATCTACGTCTGTCCTCCACGGCCTCGGGGCTGTCCAAAAGGCTGCCTCCATCGAGCATTCTGGCTTGCTTACTGGCTTCTGCATGCAGTGCAGCAGCGGCATCGTGGGGTGGAGATTTTTATTTTTTTGCTCCAATCAGAACACTGTCGTAATGTTTTGTTGATCGTTTAGTGGTCGAGCGCGGGTGTACAACGCGTGAACGAGCTTTTTTATTTTTTACAACCGACTACTGTAAACTCGTCTTAACCATACATACTTCGTTCATACATTCTCCTGCATGAAAAACGCGTTTTTTTGTATGTCGAAACTCCCAAACACTTATAAATCGACCCTGAAACAAGTCATGGTTGCCAACCTGAGCTCCAACTACACGGCGTCTCATCGCGCCGTGGCCCTTCTCGGCAGTGGTGTCGGATTACGGCCGGAATAGCTAATACTTATATCATGGCAAAAACAGAGAGTGACATGCTTACGGGTAATCACGGTAAAAACAGGGGACGTATAAGAGACATGCCCGCTAGGAGCGAAATGCGCATCAAAAAGTGTCCAGAACTCTACTTTTGTAGTTTGCACAATTTTTCTGAATGAGCCACGCCAGTTGGTTTTCTTACCCGCTTGGCCAGAAATAATGTCGATGTGGGGCTGTGTGGGGCTCGAAGTTATCGCGCACCCCTGAGTACTTGGGGTTCTCCGTGATCCAAAACTATTGTACGAGTAAGGTCGTACCAGGTGCCAGGGTACGAGCTACCTGGTACTCTGTTACGGTGCACAGCTGCTCGTAGGCTGCACCAGGTTGGCCGTAACGGCAACAGCAGTATCCGTAAGCACCAGTACAGCAGTAAAGCTCCATGTATCTACTGTAGGTAACACTTTTGTGCTGTGCTGTCCTCGTATAAACTACTAGAATACTGCTATGCTAATACGGTTGTACTACTCTGTGCTGCTGCTGCTGCTGTTGCCGGTTACTGCTGAACCTACGCCCAGTACGTACGCGGGTGCGAGGTATAGTCTACTGCTGTAGACTTGCAGTAGGTACTCGTATTGCATGCCGTCTATGATACCATACAGCATTGTGGGGATGGTATTTCGTACGATGCAGTACACAGGATGAAGCATCATCAGCACCGGCACTGGGTGAACTGGATGTCGAGGTTGTTTGCCGTGCGTATACTGTGATCCGCCTTCTGTGCTGCTGCCTCGAGACGCTGTACCCAATGTCGGCGTCCCCGATGGTCTAGTGGGTTAACCTCGTAACCACTAAGGTCAATGTCGCGGGTTCGAGCCCCCCCTAGTGCATACTCGTACTCGTAGGGACTTTTTCTTGTGCTAAAAATTGACTTGCGGAAAGCGCGAGAGCGTGAGTT
>JAYJMJ010286640.1:0-11137 GCA_036873875.1 Laminaria ephemera
CGGCGTGCCCAGCAGCCGAAGAGGCTCGCGACGCTCGTTTCGCGACCACATCCTAACCTACGAATCTCAACATTTTTACGGAAAATTGATGCTTTCTCACGTAAAATAGCCCGAATCGGCCATTCGAAACTCGCTTCTGCAACGCCCAACCCTCAACGCACGCGCAACTGTGGGGCACGAGACCGGCCGCCCCAGACCATATATCCCACACTCTTGCCACCATGAGTTGTCCTAAGCCGCGGAGTCTGCGGCAGGTGATCGATACTTTGCTATAGTTTTTCATCAGCTATCGACGTCAAACGTCAATGCTGCACGAGGTGTTATTGCCGACATTCAACGGTAGTGATGTCGATGTTGCAAACAGAGCTACCAACTTGCAACTCTAGACGTTATGGTGTACATACAAGTGTGGTGTTGGTAGGTCTAATTATTAGATGGGATTTGATAACGTGGTCATGGCGCCGGGCACAGCCCCCTCCGCTCGACGAGTCGGGAGCAAACTGCTAGCACCGCCGGAGAACGCTAGACAGCTTTACGCGTTACATATTCCTGGAATAGAAGTTTGTTGAGACGATTCTTTAAACGATCTCCTACATATGTTTGTGGGGCAAGGGTGTATGCGCGCACACGTTTGCATGTCACGCCAAACCTAATCTACGGAACGCTCGATTAGGCCCATGATGCCCAGCCAAATCGTTGCAACCCGCGTCCTATGCGCCCCGTCCCACTCAGACTTGTGTTGCAGGGAGCTCCTATCACAACGCTACCGGGTACATGCCCTTCAGGGTGCGAACGTTTTCACGTCGAGCCACTTTTTAACCACCCCGTGTCTGTCGTATTGAAGGGGGCAATTAGTCTCAGCTACGTGCATTGTGTGAGTCACTACCCCAGTAATTCTTCATTCTTTGATCAGCTCAACAGGGTGCCGAACCTCGTCCGTGTGCCCGTGTCGAATGCAATGCCGGAATGCGTGCCATGGCACAACACTCTTTCGACTACAGTAGAGGAGACAAATATCAACCGAACGAAACGACCTGGCAGCAAAGCATCAGATGTGGTTTCCCACAAGATGCAAACAGGGGACGAGACGGTACGAACTAGCTGTCGCTCTTGTACGCTAATGATACCGACTTGCTACCAACCCGCCGCAAATCTGAGTCCCTGTAGCTGATACTGGATATGACATCTTTCGTCAACCACACATATCGGCGTAAGCGAAGCATGTCAACAAGCAAAACGTACGTCCTTCACATGCGTACATATAGTTCACACGCTGAACAATATTGGAGTTGAGTTAACGAGCGTGTATGGGTGATCACCTTTGAAGCTCGTACTGCGCATGGTCGTGGCAGTACTTGTTTCACGTCTAGTTTAGTGTAGGGCAGCTTGTGGAATTGCGTTTTTGCGACAATTCATTCCGAACGAAACATGTCTGTCGAAGGAAAAATCATAACTACTGGCAGTATTGTGCAGCCAAACATGCGGGGGCGGGTGTGGGGGGTGGAGAAGAAGAGGCACAAACGTCTGGCTTGGATGACCAACCCTGCGATCACCTTATATTGGGGCATGCTCTTAGCAAGGACCCCCGCCTCGCTCGTGTTCGGCGTGGGTTGGTTGGCTTTCACCTGCCGTCAACTCCATTACTGACAAACAAGCTGCTGTGTTCGCCTTCATCTTTTCATTCTCACCCCGACCCGCGATACAGATATGCCTAACTCTATATACCAATACACAACGTATTGTCCGCTTCACCGTTTGCTGGGGCCCAAACTGCGTGTACCGACATATTCATCCAAGCTGATGACGGGAGACGAAACGTTAACAGAAACCTACATATGTGATAGGATATATATCAACTTGCCTCTCACACGCTACATAACGGAGATTCTATACCTGGTGGTACTTCCTGGTATACGGTATGAAATATCAAACTAGGTACACATCGGCGTAACCTAATTCTAACTACTACGGGTTACCGTATACTGTGCCTCCCGCTAGGAACTTACGCTAGTGGATAGAGGTAATTGCCATCAACTATGTTCGTTGGAGGGATGCGGAAAAGCTGAACACCGTGCAAGGCGAAGAATACTACTCTTTGTAAATACCGACCGCTGTGCTACTGTGCTGCTGCACTGATGTGCTCATGCCCTGGCACTGCTGTACGTATTGTAGCATTAATGGTACTTTTGAACTGCTTCGTTGCTAGTCTGCTATTACTGTTACCGAGGATGGTGCGCTTGAAAAGTGAACTCGACCGTTCCTCGGTATATGTTTTTTGGTAGATTCCGGTCATCGGACCGGATACGGGCACGCGAGGTTGCCAATTAGCTCTTACTGCTCGGCGCAGTCGTGAATATTAACCTCTCTTAGGCAATTTGTCTATATGCCTATATTCCAGGTATAAAACCACACCCCACATATCTGCAGCCAATATATGCATGGACACAAGGTTTGTTTGCCCTTATTGCGGTAGTGGTATACCGTGCCCCCAACGTAAATCGAGTGTCGTCCACATTGTTGTGTAACGTGTGAACAATAGTCTCCATCACGAAACTTCGCTTTTATCGCATGAACAATTAACCCGATTTCAAAGCGTTGTGCCGTGCGAGGCTAATGTTTCCATGGTCATTACACTTAACAGTTTTAAGGCCATGCCGACGCTTACACGTCGAGAAAAACGCGCGACTAAGGTTCTTCCGCATGCATAAATCACAATACCCCGGCGTCAACGTTGATTCATGGTGCCACAACATCCAGCGTTCGAAATTATTGTATCGTTACCCGCATGAACAGTTATCAGGACGAATTTATCATGATTCAAATTCCTAATTGGCAATGCCTCTCTGTATGACTAAATTCCATTTTGTGTTAACATGCACGGCATTGACTCTGGCATCATTAAGGATATGGATGATATTATTTTGGTATTGTTTGATGTCGAAAAAATATATAACATATTCTGAAAGTTCCCTACAATCTAGGCAGCACACTTGGGAATTCGAACAACATATTCTTTGGTACTGGATGTTAAATACGGTATATACATAATATATGCGTAGACTCAACAACGTTTGACGTACTGCGTAGTTCATGAACGGTGGACGGTTGCGTGCGAGCCAGTGCACAGACTTTGGTACCGCATCTAGGTTTCATCACTGTCTGGATGGCCGAGTTCCGCGTGATTCCTTTCTTCCGGCGATGTCCCAGCTGCCTCAGATGGCGAAACGTATTCATCCTCGATTATCGTCACATAAGGAATATATTGCTAGATCCAGACATGTTTTTATGAGTCGGCCAAGTAGTCCTCTACGGCGCAAAAGACCCATGGACTCCTAGACAACCACGGTAGTCGGTACACGATAAGCTTCCACCGTGACAAGAATATTGCATTCGTTCTGAACGCAAACTGAACGTGAATGGGTACACTGACACTTCAGACTATTTTCCACACTCTATGATCCCGAACAATAATAATATGTCGTAGAATCAGAGCTTTTTGGGATTTGGATGTCAGACAGAAACAAAACCGAATATTTGGTCGCTGAAACCCCACCTAAAGCTAAGGCCTTCTTCAACAACGAGCTTGGGCCACCCATCACTGCATTCATTCCTCATTCCTCCTCTCCGCTCCCTAACCTGACCTACCTCTCCCACTACATACTCTTACTCCACAACCAGGCTGTTCCCGAAAGCAGCATCACACGCCTGCTTTGGATTACAATGTCAGACTGGAACCTCATCTAAGTCTAAGGCTGTCTTCAACAACGAGCTTGGGCCACCCACCACCTCATTGGCTCCTCGTGCCTGCTCTACACTCCCTCAACTGAGCTGCCTCGTACACTCCAAACTTTTACTCCGCGCTCAGGCACATTTCCTGAATGTGGAGTAAGAGTTTGCAGTGTGCGAGGTATCTCAGATCAGGGAGTGGAGAGAAGGAATAGGGAATCAATAATGTGGTGGGTGGCCCAAGACCGTTGTTGGAGATGGAATAGGCTTTAGGTGGGGTTTCAGCCAACAGACTGTCGTCTTTATCCGTCTGGCATCCTCATCCAGAGCAGCTGTGTGATGCTGCATAACTTGTTTCGGGATCACAGGTTGTGGAATTAGTCCGAAGTGTATTAGTGTACCCGATCTGTTTATGTACGTCTTCAGAACGAGTGCAATACTCAGGCACACTGAGCTCCTTTGCCATCCTGGCCACCATTTACGAAGCCACCGTCGACACCACCTCAGGTACGACCATTTATGACCTGTTGAGGAACACTCTATGTGTGATGTACAAGTCGATGCCGCTCAGTTATTGACACTAAAGATTGTGTCCATTTTTCAGATCGTCCCATTTTGGTAGTGTATGTGATCGCTGAAACGACACTGGGTTAGAAGGGCATAGATAGGCTGTCTGGGTTGACATGTGCACTACGGTGGGCGTGCTAGGTATGTCCGTTGATTCTGCGTTGCTTCAGAAGGCGGCGTTGTGATGTCGATTGCCAAATGGCGTGCTTCTTGCCAGAGGGAAGCTGAGGTTGAAGTTATTCGCATGTCCGATTATAGCAGGATACAGCCGCAGGACATGCTATATGTCATAACCGCCACGAATACACTGAATCGCTCTAGGCGCAAGTGGAGTCCATTGACGAGCAGAGACATGTCGCTCATACTTAGTGCCCTTCCAGATGAAGACTTACTGGGTACTACCAAACGTATCCACAAAGATAATACGATGGGATATCTCGCATATGTTCACTCCGTTCGGTTGAGCCGGTCTCGTTCGATCCTTGCCATCCGTACAACTAGAGAAGTACGGTCGAGGCCTTTAATAGCGCTATACAGGTGCAGTTCTTATCCACAACTAATCGCATCACAGAATCGGAACGGATTCATTGCTTTCCCACAAAATATTTGTAGATCATCTGAAGATGTGTGTCCCGTCGTTCCATATACCGCAAAAATAACATTTGGTGCCATGCCTGCCAGCGGTAACCGTTAAGCCAGACGATGCCAAATTTGTCGCCCGACTCAATACGTCATGAGCTGGTAGTGTGCGACGCGAGTTAGGATAACGCGCGAAGGTGGCCGCGAACTCGTTCGCAAAAATCCAGTTCGAGGAACGCATTGTTCCCGTTTTCATAGCATTACTAGTGCATTCGTTATCATTATATATACCCTGGTAAGCGCTTAGAGCTGAATACAGGAAAGTCAGTTTCACCAGAACTGATATTCACTAGTCGTGTATGTCCTAAGATTGAAGTTGAATGCTTCCCTAGATGAGAGAACATTTGAAACTCCTACATTGAGTGTGTGATTTCACCTACCGACATCGCTCGATGTTGGTGGTCGGTTCTCGAACTTGAGTGAAAACATTTCAAGGAAGAAACATGAACATAGAGTCTCAAATCATACGCTACGATCAAGGGAAACACACCTCGAGCATTGCACTCTGAAAATCTACTCAAACTTTCAGCAAGGAGTTTAATATTCCACACAGTATGAACAGCCTATTGGCTTTACGCCCACCCGCGTCTTGTCCTACACTGCTCCAACTCCAACGCTCGTCAATGCAGGCGTGATGTCTTGGGTCTACCTGGGGGCCACTGAGTGCGACAATCGTGATTCCGAGGATGACGGCGGCGGACCCGAAACAATTCTCGACAGCAGAGTCGTTAGGCCAAGGCTCGCCGGTAGCACCAGGGAGATCGATGCTGCATCACTTATTCCTTCGAAGAACACCAAGACATTGTCAAGATGCGTATCTCTTTCCATTGGGAAAATATGAGGACCCGGACGCTGGACATACACGACAACGGTGACCACCGCAGCGATCTCCCCTCCATCGTCATGAATCTTCGATATGAGATCCTCGATCTCGACAGCGATGAAACCGAGGAAACGAAGCGTTGCCTTGACGATGACCTTTACGAATGGCTGAGCATCACGGAGGTGCGTCGAGGGATATTTCTGTTCTTTGGGAGGTGTTGTAGACAACACGACCCGAATTTTCACAAACACATTCCAGATTGACCGTTACACATAGTTCAAAAAGCCAATACGGACCCATACACTGAAGGTATATACTAAAATTCCATGGCGTTTAGCCACCCAGGTTTGACGGGTGTCTGGTCGAAAAACAAACGTTCGTCTGGGTCCCCGATACGTTAGGTATGCCAAATCGACAGTACGGTGTGTCATGACGTATATCGTCCGCGCAATGTCCTACTTTCTACATTTCCGTATTCTAGGCGATCCAATGTTTCTGGTAGTTTGTTGCTGTCTTGTTTAGCAGCACTAGAGAACATGCGGTCGGAATAGCAGCATCAGCCACGGTTGCAACGATAAGGTATGCTTGCTATTGTTTACCGATTGTAGTGTGACCTTCTTCGAGGCGCGACGGCTAACCACCGTATCGATTGTGTGCTTCCTCGCGGAAGACATATCGCCAAAACAGAGAATCGAGCCAAGACTACAACTTGTATTTGGCGTCGTTTGATGCTCGCTCCAGACATAAGCTTGGACGTCAACGGTGCGTTGCGCTTACGATACAAAAGGAAAATCCCCATGGGATTCACCTACCGTTGAACGTCTCGAGATGTTTGCGTACGATATATTTTTTCAGTCCAATCAAACAGCAGGAATGCCCTTTAAGCGTGCGGCTCTTCCGTGCCTAGGGTTGAAAGCACCACAAAGAAGCGCTAACTTCCCATCTTACTGTATTTATGGCGGACCGGGGGTCTAGCAGTGTTTGGCTGCGGATGCATTGTCCATAACGTGTTTCCTTCACTTTCATTTCGCCCCCCACGCCACATTGTTCAGGTGAAGTTCATGGTCAAGTAACGCCTCCATCGAATATATCCGGTTCTACACACCGTCAAGCCGGACAACACAACCACCGTCCGTCGTCTATTGGGCACGTCGTGGCTTATAATTCTGTGTGGAACATGTGCAGATTTCATATTGAGCAGGCGGTGGAGTAGACGTTGATATGACGTGCGATTTAACCACCAGAAAAAATAAAACAAATAATGTATGGGGGTCTATTCCAAATAGATTCGCAGTATACGTGTTTTGTGCATGTTTGCGTTCGTATGAACCAGTCGTCGTCTTTCAAACTTCGTATGAAGCGGACGGCAGGTTACGTATCGAGACACATCGGTTCGTCGGGATTTGAATTATGTTCCGTCTTTTTGAGTCCAGCGTTGATTGTTGGGCCGGTGAGAGGGCACTGTACTCTAGCCAGCATATTGGAGGCGCGACAGTAAGGTATCATCGATATGGAGTTAATGCATCGAGGTGGTGGACACAATAGGAGACAGAGAAACTACCAGATACACGTAATTTATTATGACGTCCGTTTTGACTGGATACGGGATGTACACAGTTTGTGTCGTTGAGCCGTCTATACAATGGTCGACGGTTGATTGGTGCAGTTGCTAAAGAGATTGAACAGTAGTTCGGCTAGAGTATTTGTTTTGTTTTACGCCCCCGAGCTCCATCACGGCGGCTTCGGGACGATTGCTCTCAAGGTTGTGCGTTGGAGGTACGATGTCCGAATATAGTGAATGGTATCGGATTCACAATACACTTTTCGCTGTCGTATCTGAAGCAAACCGTTGGTTACTTCAGTATCTACTTTGCGATCGATATGGCGCCTAGCAGGTTGCTATGACGAATTGACTCGAATGAGTATGGTAGCAAAATGATAGAGGCGTCATTGATGAGTTTACTCCGGTCGTCCACCCCCAGTTTTCACTTAGAAAGTGAGACCGACTGGAATCGTGTTTGGAAAATCTAAAACACCATCAGGATTACGATTTTAATCAATGGGACCGCAAACAAGGCAAAAAAACAAAAACATGTTTCGAATTGTGCGGCACAGAGTGCTTGTCATTGCACATATTTTTATATGTCTTCGATCCACGACTATAGAAGACTCGACGATATTTGTGAGAACGAGGATCATGCTTTGTCATTTGTGAACATTTGGCGGCTGCACTGCTTCCTGAACTGGTATATGTATGATAGGGAGTCCTGCCTTAGATACACCAATTGACGTGTATACAGTGATCGGGAAAGAAAAACGTGTTCTTCCTAGCCCGGTAATTTGACCAAGGACACGGTTTACTGTTTCCATGTCCGTCGCCTTTAAGGTCTCGCCATAGTGGTGGCTCTTTGGCCTCCGCGACGCGCTATTTGCCCTTCAAACCTTGGCTGCACGACACGAATACTGTCAGTTCGATATTGTTCTCGACCTGTTCTCCTGTGAGACGCCTCACACCTGATGATGCTTGTGTTTGAAGCAATGGACACATATCCCATAAACACAAACTGTTAGGAATCGATTCCGCAATAAACGAACCCCATCCAGCGTGATTCGATACCACCAACCGCTGTGGGGTCTAGAAAACTAATTTCAACACGGCATTGATCCTAGCGTTCAACGTACGGCCTTCGCCAAAAACGAGTGCCACCTCCTGGGGGTAATTCTGCGATTATTGTGATCAATCGGACAGAGCATATATATGAGCATTGACCGCTTGTCCAATTTGACACATTTCACGCGTTTTTCGCTTCTGAGTGAAACTCGCCCATCCAATGTGGTTGTACTACGAATCTACTGGACCCGGTCGGTCCCCATCAAAACCTACCAGCGCGCAGGAAGAGTAGAGTACCCACAGTTGAGTCAGGTCGACCTTCAAACATTCCGCGACTAAGACACATTCTACAGCTTCCAACAAGAGTCCACATAAACACCGGGGCGACTGCACGATACGTACCAAACGAATCTCAACCATGCTGAAACGATCGTACTTCCTTTGGATATCCTTCACAGTAGGGTTTGAGTCTTGGGTATCCCGACATATTACACGGGGCGCTGACTACACATACGGTAAGACAATCAAACCCACGCGGTTTCATGAAAGACTTCCACTTCGGAAATAAAAATTGGACGATGGATAGTACCAAGATTATGATCACCCCTTACTAAATCCGCTTTTCGCTACCCTGCGATGTAAGACGTTGGTATTGATCCCTTACAGGATCGGTGTTACACTAGATAAGATTGTAGGAATATACAGCAAGCGGGATTAAATGTGTTGTAGGGGAAAAATACATATTTCCTTTGTTAGGCTCCAGGGTATGTTGGAGGTCTAAGGAGCCGCACGCTCGACCAATTTGGTGGACCAGGGTTAATGGAAGTGACTAGGCAATGCATCCCGGCACCAAGGGGCTGATATATTTTTCGATACAGGTCAGTCGGTCTACCCCGTGGTGTTTGGCGTTTCACTTTCTGACAAGACTTAGTCGAAATTCGGGACGGCCTAAGGAAAGGGCAGGATTAGTTGCCGTTGTCGTGCTGATATAACTCTTGTTATCAGCGGTACTACGCGTCGCAGTAAAGTACTGAAAAAGAAGCGAACATGTTCGTGGCGAAGAATACGGTCATCATCTTGTGGATACAACATATGCGAAACAGCCTGTACTATGGGTGGCTTTATGACGGAGACGGTACCCCCCGCCCAAACCACGTCACGGCGCTGAAACCACCTCAAGGAATAATCAATGTGGACAGCGAGGGAATCGCTTCTGGGTCAACGAATTGTCATGGAAGGCAAACAATGTTTTCATGAAATTGAGTGTGTATCATCTTAAAGAGTGTGGGCTTTTTAATGGGAAAGCGTTGTTTTCATGTTTTCCATTAAACAGGGATTGCATGAATTTGGCAATGTCCGATATCATTGACGTATGGGCTGGTTCCGTACAGGATGACGGCATCGTAGGCGAAAACGGCGTTAGTATGTATAGGTTGTTGCTGCCCATGTATTGGGTTAATCGATAAAACCTAGCAACCTGCAATAATACCGCGTCCGAACAATTTTGACAGTGATCCAATGTATCAATTTTCTCTACGTGTACAGAAAAGGAGTAGATATGCCAGCCACAAATTAAACCGGAGCACACAAACGGGCAATACTATATATACAGACAGGTGGTCACAGGCCGCTAATATGGGACGAACAGGTAATGACGAGCTGTGTCTGTGATATGTAACGAGTACCAACTTTCTATCAATCCGCCCCTAAACAACGTTCATGTATATGACATACAAGGAATGACATTAACCCTCCTAGCACTAGAACGCTCTAGGGCCCATGAAATGGGCCCCAGTTTATGTGGTGTTGCTTGGTTTTAGAGTCATGCTCTTTGGGTGGACCTTGAATGCCCCGTTTACCACGCCCAAAGCTTTGAAAAGTGATGGACTGTCTGCTGTGCTAAGCCCTAAGAGTCCGGGCTCTTTTGGCATGGTCGTAGTTGATTCTTTTTTTTGCCGTTTCCGAGTGGGTGCTAAGAGGGTTAAGGACACACATCGACGTCAACAGAGTAAGCCTACGAGGACGGACGCACGGCGTCCACATACAGTGATACGTACATATGTGCATTCCATCCGATTTTCGAGGCAACGGAAAGAGCTCTTTATGAATACTAAACCTTGAAGCCCATTGTATACTGTCGAGTGGCAAACACCATCTTAATGTAATCAAGTTTCGGGATGTTTGGAGACGATGCAGCGGCGAGGGAGTTGAGGGGTCATTTGGGAGATGCATATTTGGGGTTTGAACTTATGCATGGTAGTAAGGCATGTATTTAAAGGACACAACGTCAAGTGTTGGGACGATGACGGCGGTAAGATCATAGGTAGCCGGACCAAGAAAATGCCTACTTTGAACTGCACCGACCCAGAATTTACGTACACAGCAACTGGGATTCGCGTGGTAACATAGACTTACTTATTCAAACATTGGCAATGTCGAAGGTTGCCCTCGGCATATTCTCCCACCTCTCAGCCATCACCTGCTCTTAGTTGCCGACCGGAAAAAAAACAAAATCAGGATCGATCCTGGTACTTCATTTTGTTTCCTCATTTTTGCTCTTTTTATTTTTTGTATTGTTGTTGAACCTGCTTCTTTCTTCGCGGATGCACAGGTCGAAGGCACAAACGAAGCTCTGATAGCCACGGTATATAATCAACGTACCGCAAGCACAGCAAACCAGCATGAAATCGGCCCTGCACAGAGCAGCAGCAAAGTTCATACAGCAGTACGTTCGTGTCGACGACCAGAGTGCGACAACACAGACGACAAGC
>JAYJMJ010286649.1:0-11135 GCA_036873875.1 Laminaria ephemera
TAATAGGGTATGGGTGGGTTTTTTAATAAGGTATAGCGCTCCCCCCCCCCCCCCCCCCAAATCAGTTTTTGGGAGAGGTACAGAGCTCCCTAAGTGAGGCTCCTCGGAAAGAAAAAGTGGTGCACCTCTACCGTAGCGTGCTACTAATAGTACGATAGAGGTGCATGGTGCACCATTTTGTTTCTCGGGCTCCTCACTTGAGGAGCTCTAAACCTCACACAAAAAATGATTTTTTTTTTTTTGAGAAGAATGAAAGTGCAACCCGATGAACAAAAAAAACTATGGCGTAGGTATACAAACAAATCATATTGCAAAACAAGAATGAGATTCCGACGATTTTGGGTTAAGGAGCCCCGTCATATAGAAACAAAAAAAGCCGAAAAGTGCTACCTCTATCGTACGTAGCACGCGTCGGTTATGTTGCACGTTTCTATGCAGCACAAATTCGGGGTCCGTCCGGCTGTTAGCACTGGACCTCGGGCGTAACCCAAGGGTTGCAACCCCTTTAACCGGCGCTGCCGCTATACTCGTTACACATCGAACGAACCGATGTGCATGAACGGGATTATTTGCCTTATCTTGCCATTTCACGCGGACGGACCGACGTGTACCACAGGAAAAAGTCATACCATGGGTTTCAGATATGCGTTTTTCCTCAGGAAAGGCCAAGAAGGACTGTGGAGGGAAGACGGACTCCGGATTGTGCTTCTGTTAATCGTGCACCATGACCACTCTACCACAGTCAGCGCTGATTGTGGTTCAGTGGTTATGGTGCACATTCACTAGCTAGTTTCACAAGATGCTCGTGTTCCAGGCTCGTCCAGCGCTCTGCGCCGACCTGTCTCGATTGCTGCCTCGCCCGCTGTTCATAAGTCCAGGACGTCGTCCCATATATCCGGCCGACGCAGCGACGCAGCCACACTTGCTCCAGCGACGAGTCCACGGGCTCATCCGCCGCCTGTTGATAAATTTCTTCGCCTTGATTCGGTGACGAGAACCCGCGCTTCGAGCGCCATCCCCTCAGCCACAGTCCTATTCCGTCGACGGGAACCCGCGCTTCGAGCGCCGTCCCCCTCAGCCACGGCCTTGTTCCGGCGACGGAAACCCGCGCTTCGAGTGCCCTTCCCCTCAGCCACGACTCTATTCCGTCGACGGGAACCCGTGCGTCGAGCGTCATTCCCCTCAGCCACGGCCGTATTCCGGCGACGGGAACCCGCGCTTCGAGCGCCGTTCCTCTCAGCCACAGCCCTATTCCGGCGACGGGAAGCTTCGAGCGCTGCTCCCCTCAGCCATGGCTCTATTCCGGCAACGGGAACTCGCGTTTCGAACGCCGTTCCCCTCAGCCACGGTCCTCTTCCATTTCGACGGGAGCCCGCACTTCGAGCGCCGTTCCCCTCAGCCACGGCCCTATTCTGTCGACGGGAACCCGCGCTTCGAGCGCCGCTCCCCTCAGCCACGGCTCTATTCTGTCGACGGGAACCCGCGCTTCGAGCACCGTTCCCCTCAGCGACGGCCGTATTTCGGCGACCGGAACCAGCGCTTCGAGCGCCCTTCCCCTCAGCCATGGCAAGGGAGCCCGCGCGTTAAGCGCCGCTTCCCCTAGCCACGCGCCGAGCAGCAGTACAGCACAGGACACCTGATAGGAAACATAAATGCTGACCCTGGTTGGGTTTCTTACATGGGAGAGGGTGCGTTCTACACAAACTTCAGTATACCGGACCCCGGATTTCATAGATTCCTGTAGATCTCAGCTTGCCCTTCTTATTACCCTGTTTCTTATTAGGTGTCCTGTGTTGTAAGCCATAGAGACCATTACCTCGGGATCACCCCGGGCAGCGGTTTCCACCTCCGCTACGGTGGCACCGTGAGCGTCACTCCGTCCATCGAACCACGGTCGATTTCGTTCGCAGCACTGGCTCTCCGGCGCTCACAGGGCATTTACCTCGTCGACATGCTGCCCCAGCCAGACCTACGCTCAGTTGACCTACTTTCTGTTGGGGAAGACCTACTCACAGTTAGGGAACACCTACTCTTGGTTGAGGAACACTTCGTCGCCTCAGGGCGGCAGGTCCTTCCCCTCACAGGGGACAAAGGCCACGTTAGGGGGGATACCCCCATGTTCACTACCGAGTTTTCGCCACTCGAGCGAGCCGCTTGGCACCTCACTCCACGGCGGCGGTGCATATCTGGACACAAAAAAAAACACAAATGCAAATGCTTAAGAGCGCAAGTTAACCCTAGGGTAGCCACGTAGCCACTCGCTCGAATGGCTTCGAGCCGCTAAAAGTAGAGATCCTAAAAGTGAGCGCCCCCCATACCGATTCCGTGTCGCCAGGGGTAACAGACCTCGAACATGGCGAACCAGGTCGGAGTCGCCCAACGCCCCGCTAATTTCGCATTCCGCTGGATGCCCGACGCATGCTACGCTACCGGTTGCATCTCAATTTTCTGAGGCTCTCGCATGAGGTCACCGAAAACCTGGTTTCGAGTACTACTGTAGTAATAGTACAATAGAGGTAGCACTTTTTGGTTCAAATGTTTTCTGAATGACATGACGGGGCTCCTTAACCCAATATCGTCGGATATTTCACATTTTTTTTTTTGCAATAATTTTCGTTGTATACCTACTAATAGGCCATGGGATTTTCCGTCGGGTACGTACGTAGCACTTCTAGTTTTCCCCAAAACTTTTTTTTGGGGGGGGGGAGAGGAATAGAGCTCCTCAAGTGAGGAGTCTCAGAAAAACAATGGTACACCTCTATATACCGTAGCAGACGTCTACTGTACGGTTAACCCGATGAATAACTCCATGACCTAGGCATATAACGATCAAGACTGTAAAACACTAGTTCTACGAATCCCAGTATAATGGGTAGTCTAATTACTACCAGGTAGTAATTACTGCACTAGTAATTATTATTATTATTTTTTGCCCTGATAGGACAATGTAGCGTAGATAGATGCCGTTCCGATATAGATGGAATATCCTTCCGTCAAGCAGTAGTATCTCTCCTATGACTCTCTTGCCTACTGTTTCCCAATTTCCCTTCCCCACGTCTTTCCTTTTTTTTTTCCCCCTTTTTTTTTTTTTGGTTGTATTATATCCTACCAGGTATTCCTCATCAATACTCCATCCCCAGGTCATTGGCCGCAGTCCTCCTCCGGCTTCTTCCTCCCTTCCCCTAGCGGCCTGGCGGTCCCTCGGGGTAAGTTTACATCCGTGCACTCGGCGCGAAATCGCGACCTGGGTGGTCACAGAGATGACCTATTACGGAGGACACATAGTAATCTAGTAATGAGGACCAATAATGGTTAGTAAAAACATTGGAACATAACATAAAGGTTTTTGTGTGTATCGTAGGTCCTGATTACTATGTTCCCCCGCAATCGTAATTGAGGAACCCCGTCAGTCCGAAAATATTTCGCCAAAAAAATAGGTACAGTACCCCTGCCATACGCGTGGTACTAATAGTACTAATAGTACGATACAGGTAGCGCTTTTTGTCATTTTTGTTTCTGAACGACGTGGCTCCTTAACCCAAAATCGTCGGAAATTCATTCCTTGTTTGGAAATGTGTTTCGTTCTATACCTACTGCTGTAGGCCATGGGGTTGTTCATCGGGGAGCACTTTTCGATTTTCTCGAAATCAGTTTTTTGGGCGAAGGAATAGAGCTTCTCACGTGAGGAAGGAGCCTCCGAAAAAAAAAAAATGCTGCAACCTCTATCGTGGCATGGGTCGCACGCGTCGCCCTGCAACACGAGGGTCGAACCACCGACCATCCCCTTGTAAGGGGCTACCTGCGATACAATGCCGGACACCCAGCAATAAGAAACAGGGGAATAAGAAAGAATCCAGGCCGACATTGACAGGAATATAAGAAACTCGGTAGCCGTTATTGCTGAAGATAGTGTAGCACGCACCCTCTTGTCCCAAATAAGAAACCCAGCCTGGGTCAGTATTTCTGTTTCTTGTTGTTGACGCACGGTACGGTAGAGGTTCACCACCTTTTTTTTTTTCTGAGGATCCTCACTTAAGGAGCTCTGTATATCTCTTCCCAAAAACTGTTTTTTTTTTTTGGGGGGGGGGGGGAAAGGCGCTACCTTATGAACAATCCCACCCATAGCCTAGGTATGCAACGAAATTTGTTGCAAAAAAGAAAAGCAATTAGATTCCGACGATTTTTTGTGGGTTAAGGAGACCTTTCATTCAGAAGCCGTTTCAGCCTAAAACTACCTCTATCGCAGCACGCGTCACACTGTACCGTACTGTACCGTACTGTACCTCAGATATTTTCCCTTGCGGGTTCGCCCCTCACAGCTGCGGCGGCCACGGCCTCGCCTTCGCTTGAACTGCTCGAACGATTGAACCCGGACAAGCGTTTTTCGTTCCTGCGCGTCTGGGGGTCGCCTGCCGTCGCCTCTGCGAGCGGTTGCGTTCGACTTAGGGCCGTATTGGCAAGCTTTTTTGCCAAATTGGCAAATTCGTGTCACCTTTTTGTATTTGCAATGTGTATTTCTGTCTTGTAGTTTGTGACCACAGAGCTCGTCTCTCTACTAAGAGGAGGCATCGGCACGGACATTGGTTGCGCTGGATGTAGATGGGTGGAAAGATCAGTTTTAATGTGAAGAGCATACACACATGGAAATTTGGATTTACCAAAATAGCAAGTTTTTGGCAAAAGTTTTTCTTGGATATTTCCGTAGTCTTTCGTTGGCTATTTTAGCTATTTGGATTCGCTATTTCGAGACTTGAAACAAAAAAAAAACTTGCCAAAAACTTGTCAAATTGGTATGTGTCGTTAGAAACGCCCCTACCATGACCCGGATTGGACATTTTAAGTCATCTAACAGCTGGGCGATTTTTTTCTTCTGCGAATTTCCTGACGGTGCTCCCAAATCCGAGACTGATTTTGGTTCCTTCTTCTCGATTCCTTTCGAGATTTCGGTCCCCGAACGAAGCGCGCCTGTCACTTCCCGGCCCCAACCGCATATTTGCCTTTGCGCTCTTCCGGGGAGATTCGACGCTCGTGTTTCTGCCTCCGTCACTACCACCGTCGATCGCCGTCCCGGCCGTGGGGCAGTTTTTTTGTCACTACCACCGTCGATCGCCGTCCCGGCCGCGGGGCAAGTTTCGCCTACCGTCGCCACCGCTTTCGCTTCGGTTTTTGCCGTACCCTCCGAGGGCGGCACGGACTCCGAAAAGAAGCCCCCGCTGCCGTGACGAATGTTGCCCAGCATCCTCCTTCTCCAACGACGACGCGGTGCGTCGGTAGGGGTGCGCCATTTGTTTTCTGAGGTTTCTCAGTTGAGGGACTCTATATGCATCATACGGCAAAGGTGCGCCGTTTTTTTTCTGAGGCTCCTCACTTGAGGAGCTTTTCATACCTCACCTAAAAAACCGTTACTTGAGTAAAACCGAAAGTGCAACCCGATGACCAACGCCATGGCCTAGGTATAAAAAAATAAATTCGCATTTGCAAAAAAATTAAAAGAAACGATATATTCCTTACGATTTTGGGTTAAAGAAGCCCCGTCATTCAGAAGAAAAAAAAAAAAAGTCAAAAAGTGCTACCTCTATCGTGGCACGCGTCCACTATTACGGAGGGCCATAGTAATCAGGACCAAATATGATTAGTAGAAACGGTGTAATATATAGGTTTTTGTGTGTATCGTAGGTCCTGATTACTATGGTTACTATGGTCCTCCGTAATAGCTACCTCCCACCCACAAGCTGGCGACCAGAAAAAAAAAATTGTACGCTTACAATCCGTCGAAGGATCTGTAACGAGTAATATTGTGGAGCAAAAAATAAGGGATTCCAACGTTATTCGGTACATTTTCTTCAGTTTTTGGTTGAGGACCCCCCCGTCAGGCAGGAACGTTTTGGCTAAAAAAGGCCAGAACTATCCCAATCGTAATTCGCGTCCGAGCTCTACACAGGGAGCCGATCCCGTCGCGGTCACTGATCCGGCCGCGTCCACTCCTTCGACGCCCGTATACAGTACAGTCGTGGTCCCGCGTTGGTACGGTACCCTATAGTGCGGTGTCCCTGTTTAGTGCGGTGAGAATCGCTTGTCACGACCTTGCTCGTCCTACAGAGTACTATTGTACTGCACCATCCCGGGATAGTGCGGGGTCCCACTTTAGTGGGGGTGTCGTCGTCCGGCAAGGCACCGCACTATTGAGGGACCACGACTGTATTATGTATTTGGGGACCCAGGTATAGCGACCTAAAAAGCGAGAGGAGGTGCGGTCTTGACACCCTTCCGTTGATAGGAAGAGCGCGCAACCGTACAAGTGTCATCATGCTGCGCGCGTGTCGTACATCTCCTTCGGTTGCGGTTCGGACGCAACCCCTTCCTCGGCAACCCTGGCTGCTTCGTGTGGCCGACAATGTAATGGTCACTTTTTACGATAATTTTCCCCTCAAAAAATCGAAAGGGGTTTACCAACAGTAGTATTATAGGAGTAATTGAGTAGTAAACGAGGCGAGATTGCCTCGTACTTGTAGTATGATTGGCCGTGTGCGTTCGAAATAAAAACACAGTAGGAAAAATAACGAAATTCCGCCGCGTTCAAGACACACAGCAGTAGAAAATCCGCAAGGCCACCAAAAACACAGCAGCACGGCGACCGCGGCCAACTCGAGACGGCTTGCGACGAAAGAAGGGCCGCAATTTAACGCAAGCATGTCCTGTGCTCTAAATATCTTGTGTACAGCCCTCGCAATTAATGATGACGCAACGGACACACAGACAGAAAGTCGAGCAGACGAACAGACAGACTAATTAAATGATGGAAGCCTGTGCACAGCAGTACAGTAGTGGTCCCTCTGTAGTGCCGGTGTGTGCCAGCCGGAAATACCGGCGCTATAGCGGCAACCGGCACTACTCCGCATACTGTCACTACTGGCTGTTCCCATCTATGTCAACCGATTCACAGGCGCTATAGTGGGCAACCGGCGCTACTCAACCGGCACTATAGAGGGACCTCTGCTGTAGTGTGCAGGTAGTATATGCGCACTACCGCACTTGTCAATTGATTTGGTCGATATGATACACTTTGGTTTGTTTTATTTGTTTCCTAAAGTATTCTTCCACCCCAGAAAGATAGGAGCCTGTCCTGTGACTACGGACAATGTTTTGGCGATGAGTTATGTGAGAACAGCAACAACAACAACAACTGCTGTGCTTGAGTCCCATGATGGTAAATCTTGCTCTTATTTAGCCCTAGAAGCCCAAAACACCTAGGGGTTTTCACGGGTCATGACCCGTCCCTCGGGCCGGGTCAGGAGGGCCGGGTCACGAGGTTTCCAAAATCTCGCGGGGCGAGTCGGGTCGGGTCAGGAGGTGTTCGAAGTATCACTGGTCGGGTCGGGTCGGGTCAGGAGGTTTTCAAATCTCACGGTCGGATCGGGTAACCCTGACCCGACCCGACGCGCGAGAAGTGACCCGACCTGTAAAAAACCCTGAAAACAACCCCCACCTCTTGAGTACAGTAGTACATGTGATACTATCTTCATAGACACGGTAACATCCCAGCCGTACGAGCAGTGCTTTTGAGACGTGGGAGACAGCCCTAAACGATGTATGGGGATTCTATTATTAGAGTCTACTTCGAAGTATCTTAGGTCGGACGTTTGTCGGTATGGTGAAGACGTGAAAACGTGAAAACGAGCCTCCTCGACAGCGCGGTCGACGTCCAAGCTATGTCTAATAAAATTTGATTATTACATAACGCCTGCTGTAAATATGCTTATTAGTAAGATACTCGCAGTTAAACCGCTTTAAACTCCCGTAGCTCCATCTCATCTCCATCCCACCTATTGTCTTTGCGCATTTTCTACAGCTCCCTCCCTTTTTCCGTAGCTCCGATCCGGGGTCACGTGGCAGGCACTCCTCCCCCTCTCCCACTACGGTGCATGCTTCTTTTTTATCTTGAGAAGGTTTCAGCGTTCTCTTCCCTCGTCGACTCGCGTCGACTTGTGCACACGCATGCTAGGCGCTATCTGCATGCCAGCTTTTGCTCAAGAAAAAGGCCCTTGGGGGAGTCTCGCGAAATCGACCTTTAGTATGATATCATGGTTTCGAGGTTTACCACCGTATAGACCACCGGGGACGCCGGCTGTACCTATAATATATACCCGTATACCAGGGTATACACTACACAAAAACTACAGCAGCAGCAAACAGTTGGAGGTTGGAAGCGGTAGTTGCACCATGTGTACCAGTTGTTAATATTATGTTGTACACGGAAACGAGAGAATATCGGATGTAGGATGTCGGCTATTTATGGTCGGGAGATCGGATAAGTGTCGGCGGTCGAGAGCACCCGTCCTCCGCTGTCAACGCCTGTGGGCTTTAGCGGGGAAACACGTAGAAACAAAATGACAACTACAGTAGTATCGGCCACACGAATCGGCCAGGACCGCTTGGGTAAGGGGGGGGTGTCCGCACTGCAATGCCACGGGCTGTACGACACGCGGGCGGCATGGTGACACTCCTGCTGCTGCACGCTTTTACTACCACAGTACACGCTTTTGATAACACCGCACTCACTCGTCGGATTTTGGTTGCCATACATGGGTCCCTAAAACGTTAAACCCTTTAAAACAGCACCCACGTTTTTATGGACAAAATACTTGGAGTTTCGTAGTGTGGGATATTTTTCCAGTAGTAAAAGGATGAAATAGTATCGTGGTGGAAACACCCCCGCTTGCAGTGATACACATTATTAGACATTTCCAACCATTTTGCCCCATGGCACGTCGCGGCACGTTTTTCGGCCTTTATTTCGTATGGGTTAGGGTTAGGGTTAGGGTTAGGGTTAGGGTTAGGGTTTGGGTGGGTCAACCATGGCTACGCCAAAAAAACACAAGAATGTGCCACACCCCTTGCGAAAAACTTTCTTGCTCAAATACCTGGTACCAGGCATGATATATCATTCTTATATTATTTGCCATTTGCCATCGGACAGTGTGCAGAACAAAAAAAAAGTAAAACAAAACGACGACGAAACAGAAAATGAAGACCACTCCCAAGATAAAAACGTAAAACGTAGGACAACCAAAACATTGACATGCACAAATTACAGCGCACCCTCAAAACCCAAGTTGATGTTTTCATGTTTCATGTTTTCTACTAATAAACGCCTTTGTCCGATACCCCTCGACGATGCCAACTACTTAGATTCAAAGGAGCGGCGCAGTTCGTGGGCAACACCGCGCGAGAGGAAGGCGGCGGGGCGATAACTATGGAAGGCGGCGATATGAGGTGAGCCCGAAGTCCGGCCCTGCATCCATAAAACAGACACGCCAAAGGTAGAGATGCTACGGTGTCCGTACACTTTTTTTTCCTGAGGCTCCTCGCGTTTTGAGCTGTATGCCTCGCCCAAAAACTGATTTGGGGGCGAAAACAAAAGTGCTATGCGATGATCAATCCCATCATGGCCTAGGCATAGAACGAAAAATATTGCAAAAAAAAAACGAATTGAAATTCCGACTTTTTTGGGTTAAGGAGCCCCGTCATTCAGAAAGCGTCTCGGCGAAAAAGCGCTGCCTCTATCGCGTATCAAGCGTCAGGGTAATGTTTGTAGGGCTGTGTGGATTGGTTGACTTGCGACACATGCTACTAATAGTACTGATAGTAGTAATAGTGCGGTAGAGGTGCACCATTTTTTTTCTGAGGGTCCTCACTTGAGGACCTCGATACACTCACCCAAAAAACTGATTTCTGAGATTTAACAAAAGTGCAACCCGATATACAAATCCCATGGCCTAGGCATACAAAAAAAACAGATAATATTGCAAAACATGACTGACAAGTCCGACGATTTTGGGTTAAGGAGCCCCGGCATTCAGAAAACGAAATGTATCCAAGAAGTGGTACCTCTATGGTAGCACTTGTCACAAAAAAACACATGCTACGATAGACGTAGCCATTTTCGGCGGAAACGTTTTCTGGATGACGGGGCTCCTTAACCCAAAATCGTCGGGAAAAATTCGTTCTTTTTTTTTTGTTTTGCAATAATTTTCTTTTGTGTACCCAGGCCATGGGATTGATTGTCCATCGGGGTAGAACTTTTACTTCCCCCCCCAAAAAAAACAGTTTTTGGGAGAGGGGCATAGAGCTCCTCAAGTGAGGTGAAGAGCCTCAGCAAAAACATGGTGCACCGATACCGTAGCATGCGTCAGTTGTCTAACTAACTGTTATTATTACGGGAGTACATAGTTAACAGGACCTACGATACGCACAAAAACCTACTGTATATGTTCCCCTATTCTTACCAGCTATTTTTTGGTCCTGTTAACCATGTATCCCCGTAATAGTTGTCTCGGAAGACGCGTGCTAGGATACGGCTGTAGCACGTTTGGGCTATAATGTTTTCTGAAGGACGGGGGCCTCAGCAAAAACATGGACCTTGAAATATTCCGCGATAGTGCGGCATATGTACTCTGTAGGACGAGGTCGTGAAACAAGCGATTTTCACCGCACTAAACTGGGGCCCCCAAATTATCGGTACTGGTGTGGGACGGGGTGAAATATTCCGCGATCGTGCGGCATGTACTCTGTAGGACGAGGTCGTGAAACAAGCGATTTTCACCGCACTAAACTGGGGCCCCCAAATTATGGAGGGAAAGTGCGGTACTGCTGTGGGACAGGGTCGTGAGACTGCTGTGCGGTGCAACGATAGAGGTAGCACTTTTTGAAGTTTTTTTGTTTTTTTGGATGACGGGGCTCCTTAACCCAAATTCGTCGGAAAACGTCAAAATCCTGTTTTGCATACGTATATGAAAGTTTTTTATTACCTAGGCTACGGGTTTGGTCATCGGGTTGCACTTTTGGTTTACTCGAAACAAGCTTTCGGGTGACGTATATAGAGCTCAAGCGAGGAGCCTCAGAAAAAAAATTGTGCACCTTTGACGTAGCTTGTGCCTAGCACTTTTCTGCTGAAACGTTTTCAGAATGACGGGGCTCCTTAACCCAAAATCGTCGAAATTCGTCGGAATTTCGTTCTTTTGTTTTTTTGCAATAATTTTCTTTGTTTTAAAAAAAATGAAAAATACACTACAGCTGTAAGATCGAGGATTTCGTCGAAACTCATCTTTGCAAGCTGTGTGTGATACTCCGATCGC
>JAYJMJ010286667.1:0-11133 GCA_036873875.1 Laminaria ephemera
TGGATGGATGGATGGATGGATGGATGGATGGATGGATGGATGGATGGATGGATGGATGGATGGATGGATGGATTGATCGAATGATCCAGTTTTCAATTGGTTCATTGGTGGGTTGGTTGATTGATTGATTGATTTATTCAATGATTGCTTAATTGCTTGGTTGGTTGGGTGATCGATTGATTGCTTGATTGGGTTTATTTTTGAATGCGGGATTGGACCGAAAACACTGAGGTCAGCGCGTTAATATGGTTTAGTTGTGTACAGCGAAATTGTCTACAGTGTTACATATCATATGCCAGTGTATATGCTGTATCAATAGTGCTTGCATCCCTCCACGTTCAAGAGGGTATACTCTGTATTCGTTGAAAGTACACACCTTGATGGAACTAATTGGGGCTGTAAAAACAAAAAAGAACTGTGTATTGAACTGCTGCGTTACAGTACGCGACAGCGTTCGAGAAACTGGTTATCATGGCAATGTTCGCCTGGTACACGTTTAAGCTATAATGTAGCAGCAACTGATCAACTATGCCCGTCGTCCGCGATCGCAAGACAGGTTCCAAGAATGCATGAGGAGTACAATATCATGCCAGCCAGGCACGGAACCGATATGTATGCATCAAGGTTGCAGCAGCAGTGGCTACCGTATGCAAAACAAACAGTACCGCCCAGGTATTATAGTTGTACTATCATGTCGTGCGTATGACCACAATATTGTTTCTTTCATACCTTCTCTTTTTTTCTTTTTATATCTTCTGCAGTTTGTCTGCGGCTTGCATAGGTTTGTGTGTGTTCTGCTTTTCGTGTTCATTGCGCTTGGCAGTGCAGTGCTAAATCCTATTACGACTACTGTATTTGCGATATATATATATCTGTCTCGTACCATGGAGCTTGTAACCACAGAGCTTGAATGTAGCATCTCTCCATCGTACGATGAAGAAATCAGCACGGACGTTGGATGGCATATGTACGTGCTGGATGTCGGTGAGAAGAACGAACGATTTAACAGCGAAGAACATACGCAGACACACACAAACATAAAAACACAAACACAAACACACACACACACAACCGCACACACATACATATCATACATGTGCACAACATGTGTGATAGACAATACATTCATCAAACAAACCCGGTATACAGTCTTTAGGTACCGGGGTGTACCGGTCGAGGATTTTTCACACATCGGGCAGATCAGCTCGATCAGAGACACGTTCCACGTCTTAGATCTTTCGGGGCAGCAGGATTCCTGATTTATTGCAAGATCCGCAAGATCTAGATCAGGTTTGCTGGTTGAGATCTGTATGATACGGCTCTTGCACACGCATTTCTTGGGTGAGATCTTCAATTTTTGGCTTTTCCACAACATGCCATAACAGAAAAGATATAGGATATTGATTACCAGGTATCTAAATCGCGATTCAATCCATTCAAAGATATCGATTGACGGTCTAATGTTTGATCCGTCAATGCCTCCTTATACCAAATATACTTGTTTTCGAGTGGTTATTTCCTTGACGGCTACCCTTGACGGCTTCCCTTGACGGCTGTCCGTCGAGGGGAAGAGTGCCGTCAACGGGGTTTTTATCCGATATCTGGTGGTAGCTTTTCGAGTAAAACAACAAAGTGGCTGTTACAAAAAACGCCGGCCTATCAAATTGCCCCTGCCCGGCTGTTCGACCGCCTGTTCGCCTCGTGACACGACCTTTCAAAATGCCAAACTGTCAAACTTTCAAAATGTCTAAACGTCAAAACGTCTAAACTTCAATATCCTTGGAGTCAAAGATACCAGGAGCCTGTTTTTTTAGGCCGGTGACGGACGGCCGCCGTCTAGAAAAATATCAGTGCGCGACCTCGTAAAGGTGTGACTGCCTGTGACGGACGGACGGACGGACGGGCGGACGGACGGACGTCTAGACGTGACATGCTAGTTTTAGTGTGAGAAATCGTAAAAGTGTCACTGCTGTCAAGACGCCCAAAAATTCCCTCTCCTTAGGATATCTTTGCTTGTGGTGGTTGTGAACATCAACAAGGGTACGTATGATATCACGCAGGGGAAAGGGGCAAGAAAACACGAGGGGGGAGTAAATATCTGAATGTCTCAGATCTCCGCCACACCAGAGTGATTGCCTCGCACCAGCTCGAGCTAAAAGGTAGCTGCTGAGGATTCCAGGCTCCCCCGCGATCGCGGATGAAGAACAAATATGCGGTATCTCGTGCCGAGGGATGGAAACAAAACGGCCTCTGGGTTTGGTCGATTTTTAAACTGTGCTGATTAGTTTTTTCCGAACAAGAGAAGAGGTGTGTGTGCCGCTTGCTATGGGGCGGCGAAACAAAGGAAAGGGCCCCTACCATACGTAGACTCGCTGTGTGAATCCTCAAGGACATGGGGCGGGGCTTGCATCGGCATGCATGCGCAAGTCGGTGCATGCGGAGGACACCTTTTGTAATTCCTGGTCAACAGCAAACACTCTCCGTACCTTAAAGATCGCATATATAATCTAAAAACTCAAAAGCAGCTTCTCTCACTCGCCATATCTATGATTACTCGCCGGTTCACAATTCGGCAACAGGGCAGGGCGTATCCGCAGACATAACATTGGCGCACCTTGCTGCCGAGGTGCGGGGCTTCCATCAGTATGCATGCGCAAGGGGTTGCATGCGGGGGATAGTTTTTCTAATAAATGATCTTATCGAGATCAAACACCCGTCGTATCTTAAAAGATTGCACATAAAATCTCAAGCGTCAATAGCAGCTTCTCTCACTCTCCCTTCTAGACAATTCAAAATTCGCCAACAACTTAGCAAGGATATCCGCGGACAACGGCGCGCAGCGCAATGCTCACCTTGATGCATTGGTGAGGCCTTTCTGCCCGGGTCCATGATAAACGAACCCTTCGGCATGGCCATCCCTTTCTTGAACGAAGGTCGTTGTTGATGTGTTGTAGGAGGAAGCCCCCTTGGGTATTATACAGCCATATGGAACATTTTGCCGTTTCACACAAATAGCCAACCTGCCAATGTAGTAATGGAAACCCGGGAGTAGACGTCAAATTTGCCCTCATGTTTTGATTGGGTAGCAAAATACAGTGGCGTTAGTCTACTCGTACTGGATTTTTATCTTTTTCTCTTGTCTGTTTTCTTGAGTGCCTGCTGTGTTGTTTGTACCATTGGTGATGAACCGCACCGACTTCAATCCACATGGATGGGTGCACACATCGAACAGGCCATATCACATTCCGTCATCTGTGTCGCAGAGCAGACAGACCCCTGGTCTTTATATGCGACTCTTTCTTCAAATATTGATGAAACATCATTCAGCGTTTTTTGCCAAGAGTTGTGTGATGCCTGGAACATATTAAGCGTAGTGTTGGCAGGATCAAACGCCACTGAGTTAGAACCAAATGTACTGCATACATGTATCATAGGATACCAAGTAAAAAACAGGAATGCTGGTCTCGGCTGAATTTCTTGTACTTGGGAAACCTTGTATTATTCTATTAATAGATGAACGTCAGTATGAACCCTCTTTGCGCCCATGCAAAAATACTAAAATATGGAGGAGCGTGGTCTCCCCAGTGGTGTAGGATGTGTGCTCTGTGTTATGATTCATGTGATAGCATACTGCGAACGTGTTGCTTGAACTCCTGCAATGTCGTAAGCTCCCGGCACTACAAATAACATGTAATTTACATTGCTTGTGTGTTTCTGGGAGTTCCTTGGGATACACTACCATGGGATGCCCATCGGCCAATACTATGAACCCGTGGATAACCCATGGGCGACCCATGCCAAGCCTATAAGCGACTCATGATCCAGAAATCCGAACCACGATGGATCACCCGTGGGTAGCCCTTGAGCGGCTCATGGATGACCCATGGCTGACCCACGGGCCTCCCATGGGTGATCCATTTGCGACCCATGGGCGATCTATGGGCTACTATGATAACGTCACGCGTGACCCACGGGTGACTCGCACATGAATAACCCGTAGGCTGTACTTATAGGCTACTACCATGTCGGCATGGACGACCCATGGGCGAGCACCTTAAACAGTCATGGGTGACCCACGGGCTAAAACCACTACCGCATGGATTACCCATGGGCTACCACTGTTCACCCATATCAACGATCAAGAACGTGCATTATCAAGGTCAGGTGTACGTTCGTTTCTTTTATATTGTTTTTTTACATACACACCGTCATGAGAGACTTCTGGGAGATGCATGGGCGACCTATGGGCAAACGCTTTGAACTCCTAGACAACCCGCGGGTTACTACCATGACGTCATGGGTGACCCATGGATTACCCATGGATTTTCCATGGACGACCGGTGGGCCCGTACCATAACGTCGTAGGTGAACCACGGAAGGTCCATGGCCGACCCATGGGTGACCCATGGGTTCCTGCCACACAGTCATGGGTGACCCGCGGGCGACCCATGTGTCAGTACCATACAGTCACGGGTGGCGCATGGGCGACCCATGGGCTACTACCACAAAATCATGGGTGACCTATGGACGGCTCATATACAGTAGCTACTGCCACTAACTCATGGGTGACCCATGGGCGACCCGTGGGCTACTAGCTTTCATCGGTGACCCACGGGCGGCCCATGGGTGACCCATGATGAGCTACTATATAAATATCATGGGCGACACATCCGCGGCCCATGGGCTGCCTCCACTAAATCATGGGTGCCCCATGGCCGAGACATGGGCTATTCTCGAAAATCATGTGCGACCCTTGGATGATCCATGGGCTACTACCACGAAGGTTTGGATGACCCATGGCGATCCATGGGCGACCCATGGACTACTGCATGTAATGATCGGTGACCCATGGGCGACTCATGCACTAGTACCATAAATGTACGGGCGACCTTTAGACGACGCATGGGCTACTACCAGAACGCCGAGGGTGACCCATGGACGACCCAAGGGCGACCCAAGGGCTACTATCGCAACGTCAAGGGTGACCCATGGGCAACCCATGTGGGACCCTCTTATGCTAGTACGGTACCAGGTATAATAAAGAGTGACCCATGGGCTACTATGACTAAGTCGTGGGGGACCCGTGATCGACCAATGGGAGACCCATAGATTACTAGCAACCACTGTATGCAATGGGTCACCCATGGGCAGCCCACGGATGACACGTGGGTGACTTACGGGTGATCCACGGGCTACTACCACAACGTCGTGAGTGACCCATTGGCGATCCATGGGCGCCGATAAAAATTACTGGGCTGTACATAGCGGTACGATGGCGAGATTTTCGTGGGTGACCTACCATGGCTGTATTGGCTTAGTCCCACGGGATACTCATGGGAGACCCACGGGAGACACATTAGCGAACGAACCATGGGCTACTAAGGGTCGCCCGTGGGTCAACTATGGGTCACCCATAGGTCACCCTACTGTTTGCTAGTAGGTTATGGGTCGCTTATGGGTCGCCCAGGGTTCACCCATGACGGTATGATAGTAGCCCATGGGTCGCTCATGGGCCTTCCATGGGTTTAGAGTACTGAACGATGGGTCTTCGTCCATTGGTTGCCCACGGGAGACCCACGGGAGACCCATTACCGACCTGTCGGAGACCCATGGGCTCATGGGTGACCCATGGGCAACCCATGGGCGACGATGCACGGGTCATTACTCTAAACCCATGGACGGTCCATGGGCGACACATGGGCTACTAACGGATGAACCATGGGCGGCCCATGAGCGACCCATGAGCTATTAACAACACATCGTGGGTGATCCAGGGTCGACCCGTAGGTGAGCCATGGGCAACTTATGGTCTTCTATGACAAAGTCATGGGCGATCCGTGGCGGACCCATGGGATGATATCCTAGCAGCACGGGTGACCCATGGGCGACCTATAGGCGACCCATGAGCTATTAACATAACATCGTGGGTGACCCAGGGTCGACTCGTAGGTGAACCATGGGCAACTTATGGTCTTCTATGATATAGTCATGGGCGATCCATGGTCAACCCACGGGACATTATCCTAGTAGCACGGGTGACCCATGGGCGACCTATGGGCGACCCATGAGCTACCGTCATACTGACGCAAGGCCGGGTGAGCGATCGGGCCTATTTTGTTTCTTTGAACGTTAGGGACGATCCGTGTGCGACCCATGCGCTACCACCACAAAGTCGTGGGTGAGGGCTACTACCATTTACATGCCATAGGTGACCCATGCATGCGTGACCTATGGTATCATGATATTATGGCGACCCATGTGATACTACCATAAAGCCATGGGGGGCGACCCATGAGCTGGTAACACAATGTTGTGGGTGACCCATGTGCGACCCACGGACTACTGCCACTAAAGGCATGAGTGGTCCATGGGTGATCCATGCGCTACTATAGTACCATAAAGGCATGGGTGATTCATGGGCGACCCATGGGATAATACCACAACGTCATGGGCGAACCTTGGGCGACCCGCGGGCTACTACCACTAAGTCATGGGTGACTCATAGGTGATTCGTGGGTGACCTATGGACTACTACCATAAAGTCATGGGTGTCGCATTGGAGACCTGTGGGTTAGTAACATATCGTCGTTGGTCACCCATAGGCGACCCATGAGTCACCCCTGAGTAACTCATATATTTATGACAATAGTTCATAGGTCGCCCATGGGTCGCCCATGACAACGGTAGTAGCCATGGGTCGCCCATGGATGCGTGCTACAGGAGAGGCAATACATGATTTTTCTTAAGCTCCTCGCTTGAGGAGTTCAGAACCTCGCTTGTAACCTCATTTGGAGAACAATAGAAAGTGTAACCGGGCGATCCGTCCCATGGCCTAGGAATACAACGAAACATATATTGTGGATCACAAAGAGGTGTTCCAGCGATGTTAGGTAGTTACTAAAAGTGAAGAGCGCCGTCAGTCAGTAGCTATTTTTCCAAGCAATGCTACTCCTATCGTAGCGTGTGTCATGGGTCACCCGCAGGTCACCCACGATGGTTTAGATAGACCCGTACGTCACCCATAACGCTATGGAAGCAGCTCATATATCGTTCACAAGTCACGCATGACTCTATTGTACTATCCCATGGGTCACCCATGGTTCGCCCATGCCATTATGGTAGTGGCGTATCGGTCGCCCATGGGTAACCCATGACCTTATGATAGAAGCCCATGGGTTGCAAATCAGTCGTATATGGGTCGACCATGAGTCGCCCACGGGTCGCGCGTTGGCGGCTCGTGAGTCACCCACGACTTCATGATCGTATATCATGGATCGCCCATGCGTCACGAATGACTTTATGATGGTCGCCCATGGATCGCCCGGGTCACCAATGACTTTAGGGTAGTACCTCATGCGTCACCCATGGGTGGCCTATCGCATTATAGCAGTACCCCATGAGTCACCCACCCATGGGTCACGCATGGGTGATCCAGGATGTTCTTCTAGTAGCCCGTGGGTCGCCCATGAACCGCCAATGGGTCGCCCATGGGTCACCCATGGGTTACCGATGACGTTATGGTTGAAGTCCATGGGTCACCGTTGGGTCACCCATGGGTCGTCCATGACATAATGTTAATAGCCCATGGTTCACCTTTAGACTCAACCTAGCCCATGCTGTTACGGTAGTAGCCCATCGGTTACCCATGGCTCGCGCATCATACTATGGTAGTGACCCATTTGTCATGGGTCACTCATGGCGTAATGCTATTAGCCCATGGGTCGCCAATCGGTTGTCCGTTGGTCGCCAACGGGTCGCCCATGGGTCGCCCACGGGTCACCTTCGACCGTATGGTAGTGACCCATGGGCCATCGATGGGTCGACCATGAACTCGTGGTGGTAGCCCATGGGTCACTCATGAGACACCCATGACGTAGGGGTAGTGGCCCATGCATCGCCCCTGGGTCATCCAAGTCTTGGCGTTATGCTAGTAGCCCATGGGCCACCCATGGATCGCCCATAAATATATGGTGGTAGCCCTTGGGTCGCCCATGGATCGCTCAGAAGTCACCCTTGACTTTATGGTAGTAGCCCATGGGTGACCCATGGGTGATCCATGGGTTACGCATGGCAATTTACAATATTTTAGAAACCCATGGGTCGCCCATGGGTCGCCCATAGATCACCAATGGGTCAGCCACAGTTTTACGACAGTAACCCATCGGTTGCCCATGGGGCACCCATGACGATATTTCGTTTGTAACCGATGGGTCGCTCATGGGTCTTCCATGGGTTTGCAGTACCGACCCGTGGGTCGTCGCCCATGGGCTGCCAGTGGGTTGACCACGGGTGTCCAATGGGTCGCCCACGGATGACCCGTGGATTTCCCATGAATCTCCCATGGGTGACCACCGAGTGACCCACAGGTGACCCGTAGGTCATCTATGGGTTTCCCGTGGGTCTTCCATGGGTGACTTGCAAAAGTCGCGCCAATGCATTCATACATATAGTCTAGCCAAAAAACGTGCATCGCCGGTACCTAGTCTGACGATAATCAGAGGTATGATCGCCTTGTCGCCGAGGGGGGCGACAGGCTCGGTTAGTGTTGATCAAGGTAGGTCTGCTCTACTTGGGAAGTCAAGGCGGGGGGGAGACGTTGTCGGCATTTTATTCCCGTGGTTTCTGTTTTTTGCGTATTTTTCACCGCCATTGTGCTGATGGCCATTCGGGCAGCACCTCAAACGCCTCTTATTATCTCCAGCTTAGTTGGCTCTTCAGTAGATACATGCAGCTTTTCAGACAGTGTACTGCAGCTTTACCGGTAGACGTGTCCAGCAAGGTTGGCGTTGGACACTGGCATAGCTCTAGACAGCAACGCTGTAGTCAGTAGTAGAATGCGTCGCAGTGCGGGCGCGGACCTTGCTATTGGCTGTATCCTGTGTAGTGTTATATCGCGCGCCCGTATGATATGTACTACTGTGGCATACCATGTACCTGGTATTCCTTCGTCGCACGTGACAAGTTTTTTTTGTGTATTTGTACAATAATTGGTCGTGGAACTGGTTACCACCGTTCTGGCACTCCGACTGGCTTGGGTTTGGTTTTATTTTCCTGCCTTCGTACCTGTAGATTTCTGGTATCATGCGTTTTCGTGACCACACGGGCTAGGGCTAGATCATGGTAATGGGCTGACGCGAGATCAACAACAACTACTACTGTACAGTGGGCAGCTCTCGATAGTGACGGTGGAATAGTGCCATGGCTAGGGTTAGGCAGCGGCAGCAGAAGCAGCAGCAGCAGCAGCAGCAGCAGCAGCAGTTAGACCACCCTATACTGGTAAATACTGCGATGTGTTACAGCAGGCCCGCGCTGAAGTCGGTGGGCGGCAATGAGTGGAAGCAGTACATAGTGTCGGTGCGGTACATGCTCACACTAGGTGCTCCGACTTCCGATATCCCCTAGCCAACGTCACCGGACGCATGCTATACAGTAGGGGTGCATACTTTTGATTTCTAAATTGGTTTCGGGCCACGTCATTCTGTGCACATCAGATCCCCCCTCCGTGTGGTAACTCCCGCCCTCCCCCCATTCTATACATACATCACGTTATCGACACATAACAATAGTCAGAGCATAAAACTTGTTACCATCATCGGCTAGCTGCTTTTTCTTCCTAGATCTACCCCCAACGTACCCCCCACCCCTTACACTCCTCCCCCTATCCTCGTTTTTAGTCATAGTAGGATGACTCCCACCTTTCACGCAACTCGCCGAACACCCTAAGGCGCTTCACGCTTGGTGCACGCAATGTCTGTCTGAACGGTGAAAAACCGACGTTGCTCATTCCCGGCATTGTAGGGATGCGAGGGTCTATGGTCCTACGTACGGACTACGGCCATGCATGATACGATGGTTACACCCCCTCCCCAATCTCCTGCCCCCTACCGCCCGCTTCCCCTTTCCACGCATACCCCGGTAGGAATGTACCTAGTTGTTGTGAGGTTCCTCGCTTGAAGAGCTCTATGCCCCACCAAGGACCTGACTGCGAGAAAATATCAAAGTTCAATCCGATGACCAATCCCATGGCCTACGTAAGAAAACAACGAATAGTAGTGTTGTAATACACAGATGGTATTCAAACGTGCTACACGCCTACGTCCCTAGAAAACCCAATCATATGCATGCTACGAGTATGGTAGGGGTGTACCTGTATTATTCTGGGGCTTCGCACTTGAGGAGCTTTCTTTCTCACTCAAAACTTGACACTTTGATAAACAATGAAAGTCAAGCGCGACGAACAATCCCATGGCCTAGGTATATACCAGGTATGAAGTAATAGTGTAAAACAAAATTGGTTTGCCGACGACATTGATAATTCTTTAGTGGAGGAGCTGTGTCAAGCAGAAATAGTTTGAACCAAAACTGCTGCCCCTTTCGGAACATGCGCCAACACAAACAGTAGTGGATTCAGTGCAGTTCAATCTGGGGGTGGGGTGTGGGGGGGCTATGCTTCTTATTCCCCCCCAACAATAAACAAAATACGAGGAAGCCACCAAAAGCACCAAAAACTGAAACCGAAACGTCGCGTAAATGCCAGCACCACACCACACCACACCACCACACTACACGCCAGCCCCCCCTGTCCCCTGCCCCCCTCCACCCCGCCCCGAACGATGCCTTCGAAGGCAGAAAACCGAGTACAACAAGAACCACAAGCGCGGATGATAATATAGCGTATCGACGCATTCTACGATAGAGGTAGCACCAAGTATTTCCGCGATTCCTCGTGTGAAGAACTCTCCACCTCACCCATTCACTGGCTCCGAGAAAAACAAAAGCGCACCCCGACGAAGAATCCAACGGCCTAGGTATAGAACGTAAAGCAAAAGACGTTCCGACGAAATTGAGGGGCTCAGGAGCCTCGTCAATCAGAGATTCTTTCGGCAAAACCTTCTACCTCCATCGTACCACGAATCTAGCTCTGGCTAGAAACTAGTGCTGGTTGGCCTTTGTAACTGTCTTCGGATACTTTATGAACTGGCGCAACGCGTACAAAAACAAATATATATAGAAACAGATAGGATTACGAAATCTGGGGTCGTTATCACTAGCCCGCACAAGACAGCTTTTCGTGATGAACAGCCCGCAAAGAGCACACGCCACACGCCACCCACTACACACTACACTGCGAAT
>JAYJMJ010286675.1:0-11132 GCA_036873875.1 Laminaria ephemera
GGGATCTGCTCCGGCTGATTGAGCTCGAAAACGCCAACCGAGCCGCCGACGACCCCACAGCCACCACTACGCGCGCCTGCCCTGCCAAGACCGTTGACGAAAGCTTAGCGATCCTATGAAGACCATTGACGAAAGCTTATCACAGTAGCGCCTGCGACAATCCGTGTGCCAAAACTATTGACGAAAGCTTGGGGCGCCCACCAAGATCATTGATGAAAGCGTATCGCGCCTGCCAAGACCTTTGGCGAAAGCTTAGCGAACCTACCGCAACCATTGACGAAGTTTTAGCGCGCCTACCAAGACCATTGACGAAAGCTTAGCGCGCCTGCCTACCAAGATCATTTACGAAAGCTCTGCGCGCCTACCAAGACCGTTGATGAAAGCGTATCGCGCCTGCCAAGACCGTTGGCGAAAGCTTAGCGAGCTTACCGCAACCATTGAAGAAATTTTAGCGCGCCTACCAAGACCATTGACGAAAGCTTGCCACAGTAGCGCCTGCAACAACCCGTGTACCAAAACCGTTGACAAAAGCTTAGTGCGCCTACTAAGACCGTTGTCGAAAGATTATCACAGCAGCGCCTGCACAACCCGTGTACCAAAACCACTGACGAAAGCTTAGCGCGCCTACTAAGACCATTGACGAAAGCTTGGCGCGCCTGCCACGACCATTGACGAAAGTTTAGCGCGCCTACCTAGACCATTGACGACCATTGATGAAAGCTTAGCGAGCCTACTAAAACGATTGACGAAAGATTATCACAGCAGCGCCTGCATAACCGTGTACAGAACCCATTGGCAAAAGCTTAGCGCGCCTACCGCAACCATTGACGAAAGCTTAGCACGCCTACCAAGACCATTGACGAAATCTTAGCACGCCTACCAAGACCATTTACGGAAGCTTGGCGCACCTACCACGACTATTATTATTATTATTATTATTATTGTTGTTGTTGTTGTTTTATTATTATTATTATTATTATTATTATTGCCCTCCGACAATGTAGCGTAGATGCCGTTCCGATATAAATCGAACATCCTTCCGTCAAGCAGTAGTATCTCTCCTATGACTCTCTGCCTACTGTTTCCCAATTTCCCTTCTTCACATCTTTCCATTTTTAGCTATATTATATCCCATTCCTCATCAATTTTCCATCCCCAGGTCATTGGCCGCAGTCCTCCGGCTTCTTCCTCCCTTCCCCTAGCGGCCTGGCGATCTCTCAGGGCTAGTTTATACCTGTGCACTCATATTGATTAAACATTATCGCTTTAGCGCCAGCAACAACCAGCGCACCAAAACCGCCGCCGAGGTACGACCGCCGGCATGCCTACAACAAAACCCGGTCCAAGCACACCGCCTTCGAGACTGCTCCGATTGTTTCCAATGCCTTCCCAGCATTTGACGTTTGACTGTCGTCACTGCGCAGCAGCCCTCACTCACTCGACGCGTTAACTCGGGCCTCGCCAAGGCACACCGCTTTGTAGACCCCCGCTCATTTATATTTCAACTCCGCAGTAAGTCACCACTGTTCTCGACGTGCTCTCACTGCTTTCGCCTGTATCAAGCTTTACATGTCTACGATGTACGAGGAGAAACGTATTTGTTGCCAACCCCTTATCTTCGCTTCTTTTAGCCACGCTCCCCCGAGCTACCCCTAACCACTCTACTACACTGCATTCCTACAAGCACTGCCATTGCGTCTCAAACGTGCTTGCTAGTGCCACCCAAGAATGTCTATATACCACCGATGACGACGTCGTCGTCTTCAAGTTGAACCATACAGTACACACACCAACGGACAATTAAGACAACCCTCCGCGTGACCAAGGTTCTGCGATAGGGGGGTCCCTTTTAGGAGATCTTTTTTTCAGCGACCCAGAGCTACTCGCGCGAGTGGCTACCGCTTTTTGCGCTTTTCGGTTTCGCGATATGCACCGACATGGAATTGGTGTTATGCTGAGCCAACAAAAATATACTTACGTCCGTTTATGAGTGGCCTAACTCTGTACGAGTGAAAACGATAATACCCCGACCACCACCTGCTCCTCGGCAAACCTACACGCACCTATATATGTCCTGATGGTCTTCGTTGCAGCCACACGCATGGGTTTTACACCACCCCCCCCAGTCTCAAGGGCCACCAGTGCTCCAACAGGGGCCCGGATACCGTGGTGGATTCACTGGTTTCGTTCGTGGTCTTAATCGTCGCCGGGACGACTTTGACTGGGTGCAACATACGTGTACTTGTCCCTTAAGTAAATGCGGGAGGGGGGAGGGAGCAGTCTTTGCGCCAAACCATCTTCTGGCCGATCATCTCCCTACATCCGGCGTCGCCATCATTGTTGATCACATTGAACCTATCCCCACCACATCGCGTTGGAAGTGATATCAACATCAGATGCATCCTCATTTTTATGGACCATTACGGTCGCCGCGTGGACATGTTTCCGCCGGGCAGCTGGCCTCCAAAGGTACCCCGTACATTTTTCATCGGTCGGAACTCTTCCTCCTTGCTGTGCCGCGTCTGTTTTTTTTTGTCGGAACAACATAATAACCTCGGCAGTTCTGTGTTCCAACCCTCCTACAACGTCAACGTACGTCTGGACATCAAATTGCCAGGGCTTTTCACTGGTCGGATCACTTCTCGCGGGTCGGATCGAGTCAGGGTGATCCGACCCGACCCGTGAAATTTGAAACCCCCTGACCCGACCCGAACCGACCCGGCCCGACCCGAATCGTGAAATTTGAAACCCCCTGACCCGACCCGACCCGACCCGACCCGTGAAAATTTGAACACCTCCTGACCCGACCCGACTCGACCCGCGATTTTTTCTAAACCTCCTGACCCGACCCATGGACCGGGTCATGACCCGTGAAAAGCCCTGCAAATTATCATATTGTTCGTTCCCGTCACTTCAACAACAGTGGCGCAATGGTGGTGGTGTCAAACCTACCAGGTATCAATGACCAACCCCTTTGGGTCTCATGAAAAGCAAAAAAGAGAATAGCGGGGGGGGGGGGATCCTATCATCCGTCGAGGAAGAGCGAGCTGCGAGCAGCAGTACGTGAATCACTACGCTGCGCGCGTGCCGTTCAGCTCCTTGCATTGCACTGTGGAAACATCGCCTACCCCGGCAGCCCTGGCTGCGTGGTGTTGCTGATTGATGAGGTAATCGTCATTTGTATTTGCCTGTTTTTTTCCCTCTCTACAATCCCAAACTCTCTACAGTCCCAAAAAGCAATAACTAATCCCACTCTAATTCCAAGTAGTTTGTCCCCAAAACGTGGGCTCAGTTCTAAAAAGCCAAATTTGAACACAGGAACATTTTATCATACTTCGTATGATATTTAATGTGATAAACCGCAGGAGATGTGTGTTCAGTTTCGTCACACACCAGATTGGGTTTCAATGTTCGTACGCGTGTCGGTGAATAGGAAGTCATGGACCTCAACGCTAAAATATAAAATACCGCCCCGTATAAACACCTGTGTGGGTATAATGTGTCTGATGTTATCGGCGGAGAGGCGGCCATGCCCGGAGCATCGGCAATGTTTTTCCTGGTTGTGGACAAGCGTATGACGCACATTTCTCGCTGACTATACTGGCATACATTGCTGAAATGCTGGCCATGGTCGCGCCAAAACAAACACCGGATTTTTTATTCGTAATTATGTATTTATATTATTACCTGTATTTTTTTATATCATACCAGGTATGATATTATAGTGTGTTTATATAGTGTGTTTATAGTTCTGCCGTGTTGAGCTCGTCTTCAACAACCGCAACGCGCTTGGCGTCAATGAAGTACACGCGTACACATAATATACACACATACATGAGCCACTTTCCTCTCTATGTCTACACACATGAGCCGCTTTCCTGTGTACCCTTCATCGGCTTTGAACCACCTAGCAGCAGCGGCGACCACAACATAATAACCTGCACCTTTTGACTTTTTGATCGGCGACAAACTCGCCACCGACCTCCGGCACCGCCGTTCCTGCCAGCTATTATACGAAGTCACTGTTTGCTATTGACATGACGGTTGCGCACGCCCACCCGTAGGTACCAGTAGGTACAGAGAGAAGCTGTGGCTGTGTTGGCGGTTAAATGATCGAGTTCGAGGTTCATAACCTGTTATGGACGCAAAAATTGCTTACGTACCCCAGACAGATAACTGCAAAAGTGCGGTGGCAGTTGTTGTTGACTAAAGAGGGCTCACTGGGACACCGTTGTGCAGGTTAAAAGGTTAAGTAAGGTTGATAATAACTTGTGTTCAAAGCCTAGGATAACGATGGATCAGGCGAAGCAGGGAAGATAAGAAAGGAAGGAGAAGAAGACAAGAGAGTAACAGAGGTGGGCATACAGCAGTATGGCCATCTTCTCTGACTTCGGCAAGATAAACGCTTGTCGGCAACATGTATGTCCCGCACGGGACATTATACTGACTGACTCACATTGTATTGTTCCTCGGTGCTTGCTCGCGGCAAGTTTTGCTCTTTGTGGCTTCTGCAACATCCCGCCGAAGTATCTTATAACGTGCTTATTATCATGTTATACCTGGTATGTATACGAACACACACATACTATACGCGCGTACTGCTGTACTGCTCTGTACCTGGGGTGCGGAGCATATATGTATACGCGCGTGTTAACTTTTAACTACCGATGCACCGAACAGCCGAGCAGGAACAAGAAGTCAATACGTAGATGCGTCGCATAATCGCCTGACCTGATACCAGGTACACATACACACATACCTATGATACCAGATACTACTTGTACCAGAGATCACCCCGGACCGGCATCTGACATCTACGTTGAGGATACTCGTGCGCAGTTGCGTACGGTACGGTAGCGACTGCACGCCCTAAAGACTGCGCATTGCACGCTGCACACTGCTGGTGGTATCTACAGAGCAGCGCTTACCAGGTACGCTTATTGTATCCTGCTGAGCATTGGCTGACAAGCTGCGTGTTACGAGCAGTACCTCTCACATCGTCGAACCCAGACCGTCTACTGTACAACACACATGATAACACCCCCCCCCCCTCTGACGATCGGTATCTTAGGAGATAGATGGTGGCCACAGACGGCCAAATACGAAGGAGGTAAGACAAGCAAAAAAAAAATATGTAATATATGGAAGAAACGTAATGAGCGCCCAAATGTTGGAGGTGTCTCTATTAGGAGTTGGAACGGTGTTCCGTCTCGAAAGGGATGCGTGGTCAATGGTCAAATGACTAAGGCAAGCAACAAATGAGTACGCCCCCCCCCACTACTACCTATATGTGTTTCATTTTACTTTCTCCGTCTCAGGGAGAAGCCTCCGAGAGTTCGAATAGTGGAGGTGCCGGGGTCTCAAAACGCGGCAGAAGTAAAACCAGGGGTTCCGCTCGGAAGAAAATTGGACGTGGCGCAAACGGTGACGGTTCGTCCGACGACAGCGACCAGCAGCATACCTCTGGGGACAGCGAGGGGGAGGAGGATGGGGAGGGTGGACTGCTGCTTACGCAAAGAGCCAGGTAAAATGTTTCGGTTCCTTTATTGTTGTTGTTGATGTTGATATTGTTGTTGTTGTTGTTGTTGTTGTTGTTGTTGTTGTTGTCGTTGTTGTTGTTGTTGTTGTTGTTTTTGCTGTTGTTGTTGTGATCATTGTTATTATTATGTTTGCCAGTGTGCAGCATGAGCTTCAATGTCGATCGCTCCCAGAAAGTAGAAGAAACCCAAGGGATATTATATTTTCCTTGTTGTTGTTGGTCGACTCTATGTCGATGTTTCACTGGGTGCATGCGTGCACTCATGCGCCGCGGCACCTAAACTGTGTTCTCGTTCTGGGCAGTCAGTCGCCTTGTTTTTTGTCTACCTCGGTTCGTTCGCGCACCTTCCCTCGTCCAAAGAATAACACCAGAGACCTGGGGATGGAAGGTTGATGAGGAATAGGATAAATTATACCTGGTAGCTAAAAATGAAAAGATGTATGTTGGGAAGAGAAATTGGCAAATGGTTGGCGGAAGTATCATAGGAGGTATACTACTGCTTTACGGAAGGATATCCGATTTACGTCGGAACGGCATCTACGCTACTTTGATGATTGTCGGAGGGCAAATAACACTAATGTAACACCAGGGAGGGCCCAGCTCAGACTTGTCGAGCCCTTGCTCCGGCATTTTCACCTTTAACCGTGATATATACTTCAGAATCTACAAATAATGTCCCCCCTAACAACGGGCGTGCAGTTCTAAAAAGGGTTGGTAGAGGTTGAACCCCTTGACGTGTGCTACCATAGAGGTAGCACTTTTCGGCTTTTTTGTTTCTGAATGACGGGGCTCCTTAACCTAAAATCGTCGGAATCCCATTCTTGCTGTGCAATATGATTTTTTTTTGTATAATACCTAGACCATGGGATCGTTCATCGGGTGGCAATTTTCATTTTTCTGGAAATCAGCTTTTTTGGGTGAGGTTAAGAGTCTTCTCCAAGTGAGGAGCCCGAGAAAAAAAAAACGGTGCACCTCTATCGTAGCATGTGTCCCTTGAGGAGTTGCACTCGCTTTTTTCTGGGGGGGGGAGGGGACGAATCACTTGGAATCAGGATAGAATAAAGTTTGCAGTGGCACCATACAAGGATTAATAACAACTGTTGCATTATTTCTCTCTTGTTACGGATCACTTTTAATGTATGTATTGGATTGGGTGACGCCTCCTGCTTCGGCAGAGGAGGTCCTCGCCCGTGGATATACCACGCGTGCTGAGGGTGTCTCCAACCGGGATGCCCTCAGCGCGGCAGGATTTCCTGGAGAAGATCGTTCGAAATTTTTGTACCCACCTGATTGGATAGCGAGATTACTGCTTGAGCACTTCCTGAACATTCCCTTAGTTCGCGTCTTCGCCCACCCCCCCCCCCATGTTGATGAACCTTTAGGGAGGCTCTGCGCGATGCCTTCGAGCGCACGTGTAGCTCCACTGGCGGCGTGAGGGAGACCTTTGACTCGGCCGGTGGTAATTCGACCAGGAGAAAAGGGCAAGCTGGAAAAGGAGGCCAAGAGGGTCTAGTCGGCCGTGAGCAGGTGCGGGTGACCGAGACTACGGTAGTCGCATGCTACGGTATCATAGGGGAAGGGTACATCATGTTTTCTGGTGCTCCTCGCTTGAGGAGCTCTACTACCTCACCCAAAAACTTGCATTGAGGAAACGGGAAAGTGCAACCCGATGAACGATCCCGTGGCCTAAGTATACAACGAAGAATATCGTAAAAACTCCAAATGATCTATCTCCCAATGCTATAGGGTAGTTCCTCGGCTGAGCGCTCCGTCATCCAGAATATTTCGGCCAAAAAGCGCTATGATAGTCCTGTGGTGGCATGCGACACATGCTATACGATAGAGGCGCACCATTTTTTTTTTCTCGGGCTCCTCACTTGGAGGAGCTCTCAACCTCACCCAAAAAAAGCTGATTTCTCGAGAAAAACGGAAGTGCCACGCCGATGAACGATCCCATGGTCTACAGTAGAGGTATTATACAAAAAAAAAACCGTATTGCAAAACAAGAATGGGATTCCGACGAGTTTGGGTTTAAGGAGCGCCGTCATTCACAAAAAAAAACAGCCGAAAAGTGCTACCTGTATCGTAGCGCGCGTCGTGCGTCGGCAGGGAGATCACGTTTGTTAGGTGCCTCATTTTGTTTTACTCGGATCCATGGTACGGCAGAGATGCAACGTTTTTTTTCTGAGGCTCCTTCCTCACTTGAGGAGCTCTATACCTCTCTCCCAAAAACCGATTTTGGAGAAAACCAAAAAGTGCTAGCCTATGAACAATTCCATGGCCTACAAAGTAGGTATACGATTTTTTTCTTTTGCAATTTTGTTTTGAAGTTCCGACGGTTTGGGGTTAAGGAGCCCCGCCCGCCATTTCAGAAAACGATTCAGCCAAAAGAGCTACCTCTGTCGTAACAGGCGTCCTCCTCGCGCGAGTGGCTATATACCGTAAAACACGCAGCAACATGACACACTCCCTCGAACGAATTTCAAAGCTGGTTTTGTCGACATCGTGGAGAGAAGTGCAAACGCCGAGTGATGCCTGCTGAGGAAAAGATGTCAACGAAAATCTCCCAAAACCGCCATTTTTGTTATTGTTGTTGTTTTTTGTGTTTTTTGATCTCACGTTTACTTTCCAGCTTCTGGAACAAGCTGTGGTCACAGGTGTCGTCCCTTCTCCCCCCCGGCACGTGCCTTCGTTTTTTTATCGCGCAGAGAGTTCAGCATTCCCAACGCTCGTCGATTTTCATCGAAGTTTAGCTAACTCACGCTCTCGCGCTTTCCGCAAGTAATTTTTTTGCACAAGATAAGTCCCTACGAGTACGAGTATGCACTCGGGGGGGCTCGAACCTGCGAAATCGACCTTACTGGTTACGAGGTTAACCCACTAGACCATCGGGGACGCCGTGTGCCCCCCCTGGTTTTTGGAAACTCGGCGCTGAAATCGGTCACAGGGGGGAGTGTTATCTTGACGTGTTCTACGGTATTGATATCCTGTTTTCTTTTGCACTGCCAACTCTTTTTTACATCGCAAAATATAATGTTATCCTACACTAATTCCAAGTTGTTTGAGATCCCAGACGTTGACCCCTTCAGAAGATTCCACGCACGTTTTTTTGGGGGGAAAAACTACTTGGATTTAGTGTGGGATCACTTTTCCAGGCAGAAAAAAAAGGGTTGAAACTCCCTGCTTGCTCAGCATTCAAAACAGAACGGACGCTGCCTAGCCCTATCCCAATGAATTTCGAACTAGTCTGTATCGAACCTTGAACCTGTAGCAGCACTGACTCTGCTTGACTACGTGCTTCGCTCGCAGGCCAGCAACTACGAACTAGGCTAAGGTGTGTCTCCAAGGCTATCCAATTGTTACGTACAATTAATTAACTAGCTAACCCGCTTTGATCTCATAGGTTTGGCCAAACTTCTTCCGTACGTGTAAAACTTGCAATTTCTCGTGCCTCGATAATACTAAGCTTACGCGACACCCCCTTCAAAGACCCCCAGCGCAGTACCTACAACCGCTCCGTCCCACTACTCGTCCTTGTCTGCTTGTTGGTCGAGGGCTCCACCGTGCTGTAGCACCCATTCTTGTCTACAACGGTGTCCCCACTGTTGCTTTCTCACTCCGCCTTTCCATCCCGACTGCTCCTCTCCGCCTCCGCCCTGTGTCGCCTGTCCATGAACCGTTCGGCTGCTTCGAGAACCCTCCAGCATCAGCTACCTACGTACAGCTTCACCCTTGTGGGACTCATGTGCAGCGACCGAACGAACGACGAGTGTGGTCTTAGCAAGCGTCCAGGAATAGCGTGCCGCAGTAGCGAGTATCACCATGCCGTGCGTGTGTCCTACAGCTCCTTGTAATATTGCAGTACGGACACCCCCCCCCCTACCCAAGAGTGCCTGGCTGCTTCGTGTGTTGCCGATGCTGTACGATCTTCATTTGTTTTCGACGTTTTTTCTCGACGTTTTTCCCATTACAAAAACGCAGACAAGCCGCTTCCTCCGACGGCTAAAGCTAGACCTGGGCGAGAACGAGCGTGCTGTTCTTCTTGATGCCCTCGTCGGACCTTCTGTGATAGACGGTGGTGGTGGTGGTGGTGGTGGTGGTGGTGGTAGTGGTGGCGGGAGGGGGGTTAGCTTTGAGAGCAGCGGGGAAGGGGGGAGCAGGAGCAGGAGCAGGAGTAGGCGTGCCAATAAACGAAAGGATAAGGGTGACGACGGCGGTGGTGGTGTAGATGTGTTAGTGCTGTTCAGGGACTTCCTGGAGCTGGTTTTGTCCGAGAAGGTGGGAGGTATTTATCCCTTTCAGGATGTCAATGCAATTACGCGCGAAGCGAAGCTCTACTTTACAATGGTGCCAACAAAAAATAGGGACAAGTTCCACCCTCGGGTGCCCCTTTTTGTCCATGTCCCGCGCGACCACCTGATCTCCCAAAATGAATGTGTTCCATCCGAGAATGCAGTATCGGTATCGATAGTAGAGTGGGAGCGAAATAGTTACCGAAATTATTTAATTCATGCAGACGTGCGCAACGATAGAGGTGCAGCAGTTTTTTTTTCTGAGGCTCCTCCCTTGAGGAGCTCTGTGCTTCACCCAAAAAATGATTTTTGAGTGAACTGAAAGCGCAACCCGACGAACAAACCCATGGCCTAGCTAGGTGTACAAAAAAAAATTCATAACGCAAAACGAGAATGACATCCCGACGATTTTGGGTTAAGGAGCCCTGTCATTCAGAAACAAAAAAGCCAAAAGGTGCTGCCTTTAACGTAGCACCCGTCTACTACACTACACTAGGGCCTACTGTTTAAGAACGAGGTGTGCGCTATGGAATAAACCTCTCCTACATACGATATCCACATCACACAGAGTCCTCACATTTACGTCCAGAGTTGTAAACTATTAATACCAGGTATGACGAAACTGAGGTAAACGAATATGCGGCCCCTCGCCGCTCCCTCTGAGACGCATGCTACGGTATCAGTATAATGGCACCTCATTTTTTTCCGAGGCTCCTCACTTCATAATCTCTATACTAGTATGGGCTTGATACGTACGTACGCTGACTTCCGATTTCACTTTTTATTTACTTTTTGGCGGATGTACGACTTGCTTCACCTATGATATGTACGCGTTACCACTTTTGGTTTGTTTTGTTTTTTTTCCTGGGGTGTTCTTCCACTCCAGAGTGACTGGAGCCTGTCCTGTGACTACGGACTTGATTATGAGAGTTAATGTGAGAACGACAACAACAGCAACAACAACAACATAACTCACCCAAAAACTGACGCTCACGCGAAAAATAAAATTTAAAACCCGAGTGACAGCCCCATGACCTAGATATGTATCAACTATAGTATTATTGTAAAACATATAAAACGCAAAAGGGTTTCCAACGATGTTGGGTAGGCATTTCCTCAGTTGAGGAACCTCATCACTCAGAATTGTCAGGACCAAAAACGGTATACCTCTATCGTGAGCACGCGTGCTGATGACGTTTCTCCCCAACGTCCCCGCCGTTTGGGCCCCCCCCCCCGTCCCGGCATTGTAGGGATGCGAGGGTCAATGGTCATATGACTACGGCTATGCATGAATTGAGTAC
>JAYJMJ010286696.1:0-11131 GCA_036873875.1 Laminaria ephemera
TCACCCTCGCCCCCACTCCTCCCCCGTCACCCCAGGCGGTTCACGGGGCCGATCCCGAGCTGGCCAGTCTTGCCCTGGTGTCCCTCATGGAGGTGGTGCGCGAAACGGCTTCCTACGCGGAGTTCACAGGTCTAGGGGAGGCGTGTTCGGAGTGGAGGGTGTTGGCGAAGCCTTTGCTGGAGGGGGCGGGGGGAGAGCTCTACAGGAAGCCGGGGTTCCGCGTTTTCTTTTCCGTTGTTGTTGTTTTTCTTGGTTACCTGAATTAGATCGGAGGAGTCGAATGGTACGGTACCATTATTCGGAGGCTTAGTCGTCCGAGACGACTGTAGGCGGTAAAATTTAGGAACCCGGCTGGTATCATTATGTTAGGGGGAGAGAGACGGTAAATGTGTGGGCGAGATACACAATAGGAGATTGCAGGAAGCGGCGATATAGGTGTATCTGGCCGAGGGGAGAAATCTCTCTCCCACGACTCAGAAAAACGATATTGACAACGCAATTCGGAAGATAAACATAAACCGAGAAACTTTCAATTACACTAACACAGTAAGTATCCGACTTCACCTTTTTTTTTCTTCTTATTTTGATCATCTCGTTTTTACTTGCCAGCTCAACTCGTAGGAGGTTTTTTACCCTCAGCAACTTTCTGGATAAGCCGTGGTCGCAGGTGTCCCCCCTTCTTCCCCCCGGTACGTGCCTTCATTTTTATGTTTACAGGGTTCAGCATTCTCACTGCTCGTCGATTTGCATCGATTTTTGCCAACTCGCGCTCTTGCATTTTCGGCGACGGAAGAAGACTCAGCAAAAAGTCCGTGCATGCAAATATCATATGTGCCGTATACCACGCAAGATAACGCACCCCTTCAGACGAATTAACGTCAAAGTTGGTTTTCTCGACAACGCTGGAGAGTGCAAACACCGAACGATGCTGCGCTATGGGAATAACTCGACGAGATGTTCCCAGAGCCGCCATTTTGATTGTGTTGTTTTCGAGAAAATCGGCTTTGAATTCATCCCAGGGGATGGATGTGTTACCTTTTTTTGCGTGTCATACGGTATGCACCAGCCGAGGTTCGAATCCCAGCGCAACTGCCAGCAAGGATGATAACCTACCGATGGCCCATAAGAGTCAAACTTGTTGTTCGTATGATAAGTTTTAGTATTCAAGATTTTTTTCAAGATACGTCGTAGACGGTTTCATAATTTAATTCTGTATGACGGTTGCACCTCGGATCATTCAGAAATCAGAAATTGCGGAACGCCATTTATTTATGTGGCGCTCCCGTCTGGCATTGTGGTGGAAATCGAGTATAGAAGGGCCTACTCCTGGTAGCTTGTGTTGCGCAATAATTTTAGTCTACTTTCCTCACGATGGCGTCGCGGCGGACCGTGAGATTTTGAAGAGTGAGGCCGTGGTTTCGATTCTCACCTTCATCCCAAAATCTAAAAAAAATAAAAAGAAAAAAAAAGGGAAATTATCTCACGTGTCAAGAACTTGCAAAACTCACACACTTACAGTAGTAGTAGAAAACACCCAGAAGGGACGATGAGAGCAATGTGATCATTGCATACTGTGTCCAATACCGATATGGAGTCGGAGGTAAAATTGGCAGTATCTCATCGGGGTTCTTGACATAGTCCGAGATATATCTCAGGTTTTGTGTGTGGGAATGTGGTGGAAATCGAGTATAGAAGGGCCTACTCCTAGTAGCTTGTGTTGCGCAATACGTTTAGTCTACTTTCCTCACAGCATGCCCCGTCTGACTAACTTGAACTCTGACCCAGAAGACAACAACACCCAGACGATCTGCTGTAAGCCTATACTTCTAGCAGGGTTCGAGCCCCGCTCTAGGTTTGTGCTTCGTGGTACCTGGAGATCCGACGCAGAAACAAATCGTCGAAAAACTATTCAGGCGAACGTTCGCATTCTTCTTGTGGATGGGGAGGCTCGAAAAGAGAGAAGCCGGTGGCCACTCAATTTAAAGCAGAAGACTATAAGGAGCGGCAGCCGGGCAAACGATCCCACTTTCCGGCACTGAGGAGGGATTCATGGAAAGAAGCGCTCCTACGACTTCTTGTTTCTGGACAAGAAGAGCTACAACGCCAGCAGTCGGCTCCGTTGTAGACGGGGGTCACGAATGGCAGTCGACCTCTTGGAAAGTTTGAAATTTCAAGGTGGAGATAGCATCAAGCTCATCAGGTGAGTATACCTGGTACCTGGCAAGTACCATGTTTGGTAAAAAATCAATGGTTGGCACAAATATGATCCATAAGGTGTGATGGGGTCTTTGGTGCTCCATCACGGCTGGGGGTGCGTCTGGGAACGTACGATTTGGACGCATCGGGAGACGGATCCTCACACTATTAGCGGGACAGAAACAGAGCGGAGATCGTTGGTGACAACCTGCAAGGGCATAGCGCTCGAGCTGGAGCTCAAGACACAGTCGCCAAGAAGAGGCCTGGGTGCCACTAAACACTTTTGCAACTGAAACCACGTGTTGGGGATAAAGAGTTTGGAATTAGTGTGGTATCCATTTTGCAGGGTTAAACGTTTCAGACATCGGACAGATCAGGTACCCATTCGTGATCTGTGTCTTTCAGGGCAGACAGATCCCTGGCCTATATGATCTGCAAGGTCTATAGATCATGTTGCCGAGTGAGAGGCGGATGATCTGAATGATCTAGCACATGTTTCCTGGGTTGGATATGTACTACACAGATCCTAAACAACATATCTTAACGAACGAAAGATGGGATCTGGATTGGTCTAGATTCCGATCTGTCCGATGTGTAAAACGTTTGTTTGAGCTAGCCACGTAGAGCGAGTGAGGCCGTGTGGGTATGACAAAGAGACTTGGGAGCATGTGCACCATTCCGGAATAAAATTAGGCCGAGCTTACTCTGAGGAGGGTGGGTTGGCTAGTCCAGAAAGTGCGTGTACTGGGGGGGTCATGTCGACGACGATGAGGTCTACAAAACAAGTATGACCCTCGGTACTTTAACGATCTACATTAAATTGTTAGATGTCCCATGGCACGTGCCATGGCCCCACTCATGGTTAACCATGGGTGGGGCAACCCACAGATACCAGTCATGGCACGAGCCATGGGTAGTCCATGGATAATCCTATGCGCTACTTCACGGTTTACCACGGGTCGCCCCATGGGGCACGAACAAACCCATGGGCCACACTATGGTGAATCGCGGGGGACCCCATGGTATGCCCCATGGTATACCCCACGGTGCAAGGCGTGGCGAGCACGATGCCATTGAATGCCCCATGGCGTATCCCATGGGACTTACCATGGTGTATCCCATGGCACATATCATGACGCATCCCATGACACGCGCCATGGTGTTACCCATGGACTGTCCAAAGGGGAATTTGTTGTGTGTGGCATGCCATGGCACGTACCACGGCGCCTGCCATAGGATATTCCTCGGAAAAAAACATCTCCCATCGAATGCACGATGGGCTTTCGTGGATATTCACCACGGCACGCCCCATGCCGTATTCTATGGAGTAAATCAGCTATAATGTGTCGAATACCGAGCAGTCTTTGTTCGTATTTGGCTATTCAACATTGACGGTTATGTGTCGGTTCGGGTTATTGGCATATTCTTGGGTATTGGACTCTTGAGATCTGTGTTTGTACGTTGCGATTATGATGCATCATGGAGTCACTTCTCCTGTGGTCTCTACCCTGCTGGGAGACCAACTAATACATGGCCTAAACCATCTATGCATCGACTGCCCAGCAGTGTTGACTACTTTGCCGAGGGCCAACAAACACTCTAGAGTGCGTTGGCACCAACGTAGCCTCATGGGTGACGAAGTGGATGCTCTACGGGCCTAAGTGTTGGAGCAGGGCCTCGTTCTCGAAGAGATACAACGGGCAGCCGCAGACGCTGAGGAACGTCAAAAGTCATTTCACGTTGAGGTGCTTGGGATGATGGCTGCGCTATTGACCAGTCGAGAAAGCCGAGGGACAGTTGAAGCCCGGTGGAGCAGTGGTACCTACCGCATTTGCAGTAGGGAGGGATGCTGCATCGCCATCGTCGGAACTCTCCGACAGTGGTGGCAGGAGCCGGGAGTCAGGAGGGCAAACGTGTTCCCGCGGAAGCTAACCTCAGAGGGGGCCAGCTTGAAAGGAGAAGGCAAGACCGGGGTTTTAGTCCATCACGTGAGCACTGGGCGCAAGACATGGCACGATAATTCAAGACATGCGCGAAAAGACTATCTACTGCAGTTCCAAAGGGGATGTCCAACCTTCACCAAAGCTACTGTATGCCAGCAGAATTGCCGCGTCAGTGTGAGGGGCATGCCAGTTATCGAGGACAGCGACGCAGTATACCCCCCCGCGACCTCTCCACCCCACCGATCTTGATTTTCCCCGACTGGGACACCGTCACCGACAACTACCCCCCTTCGGCTAGTACCGTGACGCCAGCCGCGACGGTTTCGGCGCCACCCACGCTCAAGAACACAAACAAACGGCTCCACCACCCCCCATCTTCTTCATCGGTCGTGCAACCCTGGACGCCGAGCGTTCCTTGGCCTCCCTTGACCTGGAATCCGGTAGCATAATTTGAACCATCCAATGCCTGCGTGATCACTTGTAGTCTACCAAGTTCCGCATTTGCTCCGACCTCAAGTCGCTCGAGATTATCACCGAAAAGGCGATTACAACACCGGCGTGAAGTGATGGTTGGATTTCCTCTCCCTCGTGGTCGTTTTCTTCTGGCGATACCCCAAGACGGCACAACTCCTGTATTTGAGCAGGGTTCAGCTCGTTTCCATACTCTTCACCCCTACTGACATCGGAACCCTCCAATTTTTCCCATTCATCTTCACGCCTGATGCCTTCTAGCAGGCCCCCGTCACATAGGGCTGTCGCTTTTCACCTCCGGCTGCCCTCTCTAGTACAGCATCAGGCCCCAGTTTGTGCGTCCACTGTGTCTCTCTAAGAGCATGTCTTGTGCAGTCAAGGTCCACCATTCGAGTGGCTGGGCGGTCGAGCTCTGCCTGTGCACTAACTCAAGTATTCCGCCGCTGGTGTGATGTACGACCTTTGGCATCGTCTGGTGCGTTGCAACTTTCTCTTGCTGTCCGCATACGCCAAGCATTCTCTCCAACAGTGTGTCCATATTCCAGACGATGGTTTTCATGGCCGGTGTGAAGATGAAGCACACACCTTGCTTTAGCAGAGCGTTGCACATGTGCACATGTTCGCCAGAAGCGTTTGGTAAAAAAGGCCACCAAGCAATGAGCGTAGTTGCTTAGCGTTAATCGGCATGATCATGTTGGTGAGGGCGGCGGCCTCGTCGGCGTTGGGGACAACGCCGGTGGATGAGATGGGTAGCTCGGTAGGAAACACCGCCACACTTGACGCAGTCGAGGGCACGGGTTCAATATCACGTCAAACTTTCATTTTTAGGAACGTTTGCGCGTGCGTCCCAAAACCACGTGTCCCCGGGTCTTCTTAAAATTGGAAATGAGTTTGGCGGGGCAGGTACCGCCGTATACGAAACAATCGCTTTATTCGAACCCAGATAGGTATATACGAAAGTATCTACGTATGGTTGTACATGCCGACAAGCACAGGTCGCAAGGTAACAGGAAGCCATGATCGACCGTCTCCCCCATGGTCTTTCATTCGTCCGCACAAGGGCTATGAGAGATGAGGACGACAAATCCAGGCATATGCTGTTGACTCTGTTGGTCGCGATGTCCTAGATCGCTGTCCAGCCAGGTGCGCTATACCACACAAAATCCTAAGTAAAGCAATCAAAAGATCCGGCCTCAGTTTCAGCAGCTCTAGCTATTGTAGAGTAATATGATTTTCTTCATCCGGCCATGACGCGCCGAAAAAGCCGACAGCCTTATTATGTCGGTGTTGATCACGGTGGTGGGGGGGGGTTCGTGCGTCGGTGTGATGACGGTGTTTATGGCCATTAGCGTTGGTTGGTTATATAGCACTATTCACTAGACCACTCAGTCACTGTGACTTGTTTTGAAGCTCGAGCTAGCAGCACCAAATCTCGTCAGCATTGATCTCCGGGGACCTCCCCTTGCCAATGGACTGTTCTAAGGAAATCAAGAACCTTCGAGCCTTATTGGAACTTTTTTAACCCAGAAAAAGTGACCGATGATACCGGGACTTGAACCCTTGCACACCAGGCTCAGAAGCGGACAATCTATCCACTAGACCCCACACTGTGACTAAGTGGTCTAGTGGATAGTGCTATGTAACCAGCAAAATATATAATTTGGAGATCGTAGCATCAAATCTCGTCAGCATCGATCTCCGGGGACCCCCCCTTGCCACTGGACTGTTCTAGGGAAGTCAATAACCGTCGAGCCTTTTTTCAACCTTTTCAACCAGAACAAGTGACCGATGATACCGGGTCTTGAACCCGCGCACACCAGACTCAGAAGCGGACAATCTATCCACTAGACCACACAGTGACAGTCACTAAGTGGTCTGGTGGATAGTGCTATATGACCAACAAAGGATGTGCCGGAGTTCAAATCTCGTCAAGTGACTAAGTGGTCTGGTGGGTAGTGCTATATGACCAACAAAAGATGTGCTGGAGTTCAAATCTCGACAACTTCATATTATTTATTATTTCCGAGCGTGCGCGCTGGAGAATATCATGAGCTGTTATGATGATAGTGTTTTCCTAGATACTCGTCCAGTGGCAAGGGGAGGTTCTCGGAGATCCATGCTGACGAGATTGGTGTTACGAGCTCCAAAGCGTTTCTTTTGTTGGTTATTTAGCGAATGATCGGGTTACTAGATCTGATCCTTAAAGCGTAACGGGAATACCTCGTGGTAAACAGTACTGGGGTGGCGGAGTTACCGGCCGATAGTCAAACAGATCATGCATAATAAGCGCTCCCCACGGGCATCCACATAGACATCGTAAATGTCAAATGTCAAGTAGAGAAGTGCGGGTGCACCATCATAATGCTAATCCCGGCACCTCAATATGCCGCTACGATGTAGCCAATCTACTAATTGGAACTCCCTAATATCATCAAATCGTTGTCATTGCTGTATGTTGGTACAAACATAATCAACGGTGGTGGACATTACGAAGAGAAAAGGGAAGGCGCCACGCATCGGTCTTGCTGGTACGCTTTCTGCTGCTGCTGCTGCTGCTGTTGTTCTCACTCGCGTCCACCCCCCCCTGGTATGCGTGCTGCGTCTTGTTCGGAACAGAAGCCCCCATTCGAGCATTGCTGCATGCTGATGGTTGTTGATGGTGTTGTGTGTTCGTTCTTCTGCTGTTTTGGCTGGTGGTTGAAGCTTGCTGCTGCTGCCTTCTATTGTTGGCATTTGACTACAATACGCAGCAGCTTACGTCTTACCAGGTCTTTCATTTGATATTACGTTTGCAGTGTTTATTCCAGTAATTGGATCGGACAGACGGACACATTTGAGCTATCCGCCACAGAGAACCCCAGTAAACCGGGGAATACCATATCACAAGAAACAGAGTTACCCGTAACCAGAATCGCAGATTGGACAACATACCGTAATAATGCTAGTAAACGCCCCGTCCGGAGTAAACGCCCCGGGACCCTGTTTTCAGCGAAAACGAGCATAATCCGGAGTAAACCAAACATGCGAAAAACGCCCCAGGCACATAGTAAACGCCCCCCCATTCCAAATAATTGGGATAAACGCCCCGGGGCGGAGTTGGCTAGACATTTGAACGAGGGGAATGTAGCTGTTTCGGAAGCAGGCAAGGCGGTAGTTTACATAGAAATGTCGACATATGGGTAGATACATGTGTTGCGCAACAGCAAAACAGACATAGTCAGCCGAACAGATAACTAGCTATAGATAACCAACACTTTCAAAACCTCCTGCCTTTTAAAAATAGTTATCACCCCGCCACTAGAACGAGTATACCGGTAATACCCGCTTCGGACACAGCCCCTGTCTCAGCCCGGCTGCCGCTCCACTATTTCCCACGACGCCGCCGTCGGGGTATCGGAGGCGGGTGTACTCGATCACAGTCAGCTTCGTCGATGTCGAGTAGGAGTGCCGCCCCTTTGGCCCCACAGAACGCTCCAGGTCAAGGCTCGGAGGGTAAATGCGAGGGAGTGATCCGCGCTGTACCACCTGCCCAGCAGGCGCGGGAGAGGGTGCCGGTGTGCTCTTTTTCGTGGGCGCCGTTGCACCAGGACGGCGCAAGCTTCCCCAAGAGTTTGAGTGGCCTTCGGTGGTTTTATCGGTGCTGGGGGCCCTGTCGGTGCTGCTGAATTGCGACATGACCAACACCTGCTGCTGTGCTATTGCTGAGTGTGTGAGGGGTCTGTGTTTTTTTCTTACGTTTTTGTATCGCCCCGGTGGGAAAAAAGGCTCGAGAGCTTTTTCCAGAAAACGTCCCGGCCACGTAGTAAATGCCCCGAGTTGCTTTTTCAAGCTTGCAAAATCGCAACGCCCTGGGGCGCGTTTACAAGGATTATTTACGGTATGCGCTACCCGACGAATAGTCCCAACGGCTAGACTTTTGACAAGTAGCATAAAGAAGTATAAATTGTGATTGCCGATAATTTGAGTAGTTGTTAGTTCCTCAGACTAAGGTTACGTTAGAGGGGGTCACTTTTAAGGTCCCCTTTAGCACAGCTGCCCAGAGCTTCTCACGCGAGCGGCCTTTGGTGCTGTTCGGTTTCGCGATATGCACCGCCTTAAAAACTGTTGTTGCTCTGCGCCAACTAAATTATGATTAGCTCTGTTTTTGCTTGAGGTATATTCAAAGGCGTGCTACGATAGACGCATGCTACTAATAGTACGGTAGGGGTGCACCATTTTGTTTCTGAGGCTCCTCATTTTTGGGAAGCCGTATACCTCTCCAAAAAACTGATCAATGCGAAAATAAAAGTGCTACCCGATGATCAATCCCATGTCCAAGGTATTCAACGAAAATTGTTACAAAAAAAGATTGGGACTTGGACGTTTTTGGGTTAAGGAGCCCCGTCATTCAGAAAACGTTTCAGCCAAAAAGTGCTACCTCTATCGTAGCACTGTATTCCCTCAATAGTTCGGGTCGACGGGGCTCCTCGACTGAGGAACTGCCCAATACTCTTTACGCTTAGCAATATTATGCGTTTTATGCTTAGGCCAAGGGATTGTTAGTCGCGTTGCACTTTCATTTTTTCTCATCGTCACTTTTTGGGTGAGGTATAAAGCTCCCTAAGTGAGGAGCTCCAGAAAAATTAGGTGTATACCCCCTATTGTAGCATGCGTCTACTCGTACATCCATTCGCGCGGGTGGCTTCAACTCGTCAGCGAAGACGGGGGTACCCCGCCTACTGTGGCCTTGACCCTCGAATAAAAATACCCACTGTTATTGCTATATTAGCGTGTTTGCGATGTACCAACTTTGGTTGGGTAGGAGTTGGGTAGGAAACATATAGTCATAGTATTGAAACCGTCGAAATCGCAATCCAAGGCCAACCCAACCCACAAAAAACCAGCGAAAAGTTAGGTTCGTTATTTTTGTTTCCACCATTTTTTAAATTTCAAACCTAATTTTTTCGTGCGTTGGTTGGCCTTGGGCTATGAAATTCGTCGGTTTCAATACAATTTTTTACATTTTTTCCAACCCGACAGAGTTTGAAAATCGCAAACACCCTATTATGATTGTCCCAAAAACACTCGCTCTACGCTGTAGCATGGCTCTCGAGGTGCTGACGAACGCTACGAGAGGGGTAGCACTTTTCGGCAAAACATTTTCTCACTGGCGGGGTTACTTAACTGAGGAACTATGAATACCCAGTATCCATGGAATACTATTTGCGTTTTACAATATTATTACGTGTAGATATACACCTAGACCATGGTAGTTTTCATCGGGGTACATTTTGTTGTCGCGAAGTCTGTATAGAGCTCCTCAAGTGAGGAGTCTCTGAAAGCTTAACGTGTACCTCTACTGTAGCATGCGTCTGTTACTCCCTCTACCCCCCACAGTAGCACGACTCTCGAGGTGTTATGTCGGCAGTGGGATGTCGTCGAGAATGGATCAAGGCTACGGTTGACCAAGGCTACCGTAGGGGGGTCACTCTGAGGGGTCGTGTTGGTGATGGCTACCCTGATTATTTGTAATGTGCTTTTCAGTTCCGCGATATACACCCTCGCCACGGAATTGTTTGACACGCAACGCCAATCAAACATGTTTGTGGTCCGTCTTGTTAGCGATGTAGAGAGCCACTCGCGAGTGGCCTGTGCCTGTAGTGAAACTGGGGGTACCCCCTAGCGTAGCCGACCACGGTAGGAGGACCGCTTTTGGGGCCTCTGTTCTCGGCGACTCAGAGCTATTCGTACGCGTATCCACCTGTGTGCTTTTCGGTTTCACGATATACACCGACGCCATAGAAGTGACTATTAAGCTGCGCCAACAAAACAGTTTTGAGTCCGTTCTTGATCGAGGCACTGTGGTACGCGCGCGATTGGCCTACTTCGGTAGTGAAAATGAGCTTACCCCCCCTACCGCATCTTTGGTCAGTGGCGTGGTCTAGGCTCGACTTCGCGGCGAAGGAATCGAGGACAGGCGTATCACGTGACGGACGCGTTCTACGACAAGGGTGGCACTTTTGGCGTAAATAGCTTCCTGAATGACGGGGCTCCTTAACCCAATATCGTCGGAATGTTACTCATGTTTTGCAATGTTGTGCGTCGTTTACCTCGGCCATAGGATTGTTCATCGGGTTGCACTTTCATTGTTTATCAACTTTGTTTTTTGGGTGAGATATAAAGCTCCTCAGGTGAGCAGCATCAGAAAAATTAGGTGCCTCCCTACCGTACTATTAGTAGCATGCGTCGAGGTCGACCGGTAGATGTTCGTATTTGGCTATTCAATATTGACGGTTTCGTGTCGGTTCGGGTTATTGGCATATTCTTGGGTATTGGACTCTTGGCTTCTGTGTTTGTACGTAGCGACTATGATGCATCATGGGGTCATTCTTCTGTCTCTATCCTGTGGGAGACCAACTAATACATGGCCTATAACATCTATGCATAGACTGCCCAGCAATCTTGACTACTTTGCCCGGGGCTAACGAACACTCTAGAGTGCGTTGGTACCAACGTAGCCTCATGGGTGACGAAGTGGATGC